>VWPU01019148.1:0-57523 GCA_013398955.1 Callaeas wilsoni
TGAGCTGGACCACCGCAACATCGACCTTATGAATTTATGTAAGTATCTGCAGAGAGAGTGCCAAGAGGATGGATCCAGACTCTCAGTGGTGCCAAGCAGTAGCACAAGAGGCAGTGAGCAGAAACTGATGCACAAGAAGTTCCACCTGAAGAGGAAGAACTTCTTTACTGTACAGGTGACCAAGCACAGGAACAGATTTCCCAGAGAGGCTGTGGCGTCTCCCTCACTGGAGATATTCAGGACCTCACTGGAGATATTCAGGAACCGTCTGGACACAGCCCCGTGCCCTGTGCTCAAGGATGACCCTGCTTGAGCAGGGAGGTTGGATGGGAATGACCTACTGTGGTCCCTCCCTGCCTGACCCATTCTGTGATTAAGGCATTGGGTGCAGAAATAATTTGCATAACTTCTTACAGACCCTCTTGGCCATCTGTTGACTGATTTCTGATTTTGACATCTTGATTTCTGAAAGTTTTAGAATGGCATAATGAGAACCGAGCAGGAAATTTTGACTGAAGTTTTCTCTTGTTTAGTCAGAATTCTTTATGTAAAAAGTGTTCTTTTGAATGTAAAAGCTAATAGATCTTAATTGTGTGGTTTTTTTCTGGTCTAGGATAGAATTTTAGAAATATTCATTTGTGTGAATTTCATAATCTCTTTTTAGCTCCCTTTCCCACCTTTTAAGACACATCTGCATACTAAACGTCTGGCAGTTGAAGTGCTCATGTAATGTGTAGGTTCATATTTTTCAGGAAGATTAATTAAGATGGATAGCTGAGTGTTGTTGCAATAATAATAACAATAAAGTCTCATTTTCTAAACTTAAGCATGCATTTATATCAACACCAAACAGAAATTCTGCATGAAATGGAAGAATTTCCTTGGTGTTATCTTGCTTTGATTGTGTAATAATTATCAATTTCAACAGACATAATTAATTTTCTCCAGGACAGTTTTCAAAAAGTAGTTGACTTTCTGTATCTAGTTATTCTTCCCTTTTATTATTGAGATAGAGGAAGACCAATGTTTGACTCTTTGATCTGTCTCATTTCTTGGTGAATTATCATGTTTGTTTTCCAGTATAGGAATAGAGCGTTTAATAATTTTTTTTTTCTTTGGTTGATTTATTAGGATTCTTTGTAGTATTCATGCTTTAATGAAAATGTGACAAAACATTTTAGAAAAATAGTTTAAACTAACATTTGTGTCTGATACAAAACATCTAAAATTCATAATGCTTGTTTTCATAAATATGCACATTTTTAATTGGATTAATTATTTCAAAGTGTTTTTAACTCCAGGATAGATATCTTAGTACTGTATTTTAAAGTTTTTTTCTTTAAATTTGTGTTAATATTGAGAAATAATCAAATGAAGATTTTTTTTGGTCTGGTAACTTTATTCTGTAGAAAAAAACCTGATTTGTGTGTAGTAAATGATTTCATGGGATATTTATAATATTCAGTGAGAATTTAAACTACAGAATGTTTGTGTGGTATTTTTTCACCTTTCGAGCTTCTGAAAAAAACCTGTTAATTGTCTGCCTTCTCAGTTCCATCTAAGAGACTGGAAGAAGGAAGCTTGGTTTGATTTGTTCATTGTAAAATGTACCAAGTTCAGATGAGTCCTGTGAGAGAATAGCAGACTGTGGATTTTACACCATCTATAGCACTTTTTTCCCCAGCACAGTGAACTTTAATTTAGGATCTGTTCTTCATCTGGCTAGCTGACTGCAAGTTGTATCTTCCCAGAATTCCATTAAAGGAAATGGAGATTTACACAGGGATGTGAAAGTTTTCAATTTTGAATCATAACACTAACAGGTTAGTGCTTAGCTTCTCTCGACCTAAACTGTTGTGAAGTACTGGTTTTGTGTTAAGCACCATTTAAGGAGGCAGTAGGTGTACTTTTAAGCCAGACTTGATTATGAAATATATATTGTATTTTAGATGTGCAAACACAGCACGTACTGAAGTCTAACCCAGGGTACCCTGTTACAGATCCAGGAGTGGCAGATGTACCTAAGAGGTTCCTGCTCTTCTTTGTAGAGGGGTACTATTTCTTGGCTGTGCCAATTTTCAAAGGTACATGGAGCCACACTTTTAAAATACAGTCTTTATTATTTTGTTCTACTAAATACATTCTATTAAATACATAATTTCACATAATGTATATATTAAATACCTAAAATCTACTTCAGTGTGTGGCCAGAGCTAAAGGGATGCACACTTCCAGTGAGAGCCAAGGAAGGGTGGAGCCTGATATAAATGGGAACAAGTGGGATTATAACATGTAGCCACTGTCTTTTTTTGTACAGACTAGTTGCACAGGATTTGCAAACATTATTTTTGCCACTCTTACAGTTTTGTTATTGAAGGAGTGGAATCTGTCATAAGGAACTGTGTATACAAATGACTGAGAAAATATTTTAAATGAGACTACAGAAGAATAGCAGCTGTTTCTGATGGCTAGGTTATTAAATGCTGCCTTTCAAATTTATCTTATAGACTTGGGTTTGTACTATTTTTGATTGTCCTTTTTGTTTTTTCTGATTTGAGGAGCTTGTTCACTGACAACTGAAAATTTGTATTGTATTACTTTCTTCTAGTATCTTTGTTAGTAATTTGGTGGAGGCACATAAACAACACCTCAGGTACTTGTAAGTGTAGTTAGTTGGGATCCTGGAAGGCAAAGATGATACAGGCAGCCTGGAAAGGGGTGGAGAAGAAAAAAGCTTGGTAAGTGCTTCATCACCCCACAGCCAAGGACCAATTATTAGAAACCTGGCAACCTCCTGAGTGCTTTCCTGGTCACCCCCAGGGAGCTGGAGGGAAGCCAGACTCAGGCAAAGAGCCCAGATTGCTAGAGAATTCTGGGTGAGGTGGCAGATCTGAGGATATTTTGAGGAGTCAGTTTGGTGAGTCAGAGACCAGATCAGTGGGGTACCTGGACAACTGTGGGCCAGGTTCGAATGTATCATAAAATAGTTTAGGTTGGAAGGCATGGTAAAGGTCATCTGGGTACAATGTTTCCCTTTTTCCAGTCAGCTGGAACTTAGCTTGATTGCCATGACTTTTCAGATATTATGGAGAATGGCTGTGCAAACACATCAACCAGTTCCCTCAGGACTCTGGGATGCATCTTATCAGGTGTCATGGACTTCTGTACAATCAGGTTCCTCAGGTGATCATGAATCTGATCTTCCCTTACAATGGAAGAGACTTTTTTCCTCTAGTTTGTGTCTTGCAGTCCATCCGTTCAAGAAGTGTGGGAAGAGAGGTTGCAAGCCACAACTAAGGCAAAAAATTTGTTGTGTACCTTAGCCATCTCCTCACCTGTTGTTACCAGTTTACCAGCCTTGTTTAGTGAGTGTGTACACCTTCTTTGACCTTCCTTTTCTGGTTAATATACCTATGGATGTTGCTCTTGTTATTCTTTGCATCCCTTGTCAAGTTCAGCTCCAGCTTCACCATGGCCTTCCTCATCCCATTCCTTCACAACTGGACTGCGTCCCGCTACTCTTCCCAGGATACCTATCTGTGCTTCTGCCTGTGCGTTTACATCTTGCCCTTTAGTTTGACCAGCAGTCCCTTCTCATCCTTGCTAGACTCTCACCTTCCTTGCCTGATTTCTTGTGCCTGGAGATCATTAGCTCTTGTGCCCTGTGGAGGACATCCTTACAGATCTGCCAGCTCTGTTGCTCTCCCTTGTCCCTGAGGGCAGTTTCCCTGGGGTTCATATTGGCTAGCTCCAGAGGCCTAACTTTACTGCTCACCTGACTCACATCTCTCGAGACTGCAGACTCCACCAGTATGTAATCACTTTAGCCCAAGTAAAGGTCTGGGACTTATTAGGGCTTTCTTGCATACATCTTCACTGCAGTCTGGACCAAAATTAGGGAGCTGCACCGTATCAGGGAGGGAGCTGTGGGGCCACCTCTGTGTTGAGTAGGGGGAAGGAGATACAGACTACAGAGAAAGGCAGAAGAGTGGCTGCAGAACAGCTGGTCAAACAGAGATCAGCCCAAATGATCTGGAGTACAGGAGTGGTGGGCAGAGGTATTTTCTTTTTCTATGAGCTAGAGAGATGGAAATTGCAAACTGGAGTCAGTTCCAAGTCATAGAGAAATCTCTCTCCTGATGGTGGGACAGTCTAATACATGAAGCATGGAGGAGAGAATTGCTTTTTCCTGTAATCCTCATAATTCATGTTTCTATGAAGATATTATTTGCAGTGACTTCTGACCAGACTTGTTTGAGCAGCTTGTTTAGATCCATTACCTTGTCAGGGAGTAGACCAGGACACATCTATGTGACAAACCATTTCTAAGAACTTAATCTCTCTTTTCCTCTGTTGTCATGTTTTCTGCTACTCAAGGTGATCTGTAGCATCTTCTAGCTGCTGTGGACTGTGTATGATGGTGCTCAAATAGTATGCACTCTGTCAAATGTCATTATAACTCAACTAAATCTGTGATATCACTAAGTGCTACCATAACAGGCCTCCTAACAGGCATTTCATCTCTCCTGTAGACTGCTTGGACTTAGCCTCTTCCCAAAAGTCCTTCAGTAGCAGACATGAGACTGCCGTTCAGGTAGTGGCAACCCACACCACCAGTCTTCTGTTCTACTGCCCTTTCTCCATTGTATATCCTTGAGTACTCCCTGAAAAGGTGATGGACCTAAGGAAGCTGCTCATCGCAACAGACTACTCACGGCCATTCACAAATTTTCCTATTAAAAGCTGCCTGGGGTCCATCCATGCTAGAAGCAGCCCTCTCATCGATTGTCCTGTGAAGTACTGGAAGATGAACACCTGCTGCTATAGCATGTTCTGTCTCAGAAAATGACATTTCTAGAATGTGTCGTCTCTTCTGCACAAGTACAGACCAAAAACTGGTTTGTTGATGTGGTAGAGGAAAGCTTAGAATATGTGACTGTTCTCAGCTGCTGGAATAACCTGTTCAGCTGCAAAGTTTGAGCTGTGTTCCTTGAAGTTCCTTTTAGCCCTATCTTTTGATTTTTTTTTTCAATTGCCTTTTTTTTTTTTTTTGAGGTAAAAAAGGAGACATGTCAGTTTTAAAAACATAGTATTTTCACAGCCAGCCTTTGATTAGCAAGATAGGATTAATCAGTCATTACCCTAATTTGCTTTCTGTTGGTGTATATACTGTCGGAAGCAAAGGAGCAACTACCTTGAAACCTGCTTGCTTGTTCTATTAGACTAAACTATATGTGATTAGACAGCAGGTGGTTATGGTTTACCTGTCTAAAAATCTCTAGTTCTCTACAAAATGCTATGGTTCCTGGAGAGAAACTAAACCAGAGCAAATTCTTCCTCTTCTCCTCCCCTCTATCCCACCTCCAAAATAGATAAAGGTAAAGAGAAAAATGGCTGGGCTGGACGTAATCCAATGAAGCAAAGAGCAAAATGGAAAATATGAGTGATAGTGATGTGCTATTCTGGGCAGGAGATAATGACTGGATCTCTGCTTGCCCTAATTACGGTATAATGTCCTAGTAGAGTAACACCCCAGAAATTCGTAATACAAGTGATCAGAAGTTCATGGAAAGGAGTATCAGGAAGGTTTATAATTATCCTCAGAATCTCTATAATGAACAGGGCTTCTGATGCTGTGCTTCCATTGGGAGTCAGGTTCTGCTCAGCTGTTTGCTCAATGTGGTGTTTCTGCTCTTGGTCTCTTATCCTGCTGGGTGACTAGTGCTAGAGGTCTGCAGGGCATTGGGTGCTGTGGCTTTGATTCTTTAAACAAGATCTTCTCTACAGCTAATCCTCAATGATTTTAATAACTAGATTGCTCCCCTGGCAAAATTGGATTATTGCATAGTGATCAGGTTGTATTAAAGAAATTAATCTATTTCTGTTTGAAGAAACTGTAGTGTTGGAAAACTGTATTGCTTCATATGTTTTTCCTGTGATATTCCCGGTGTGAAATTATTTATCTTAATAATAGAAGCCACTTCACATTATTTCTGAAGGCTGTAATCTGCAGTATCATTTAAGTATTACTTGTATGCCATGACATAAATTTTACATAAATCAAGGCTTTTCTATAAAAATATTTTTATATTGTATAAGGACAATACTTATTCTTCCTCACAAATATTTATCAGTGTTACCATTACGGTGAAGTGCTGGAGACGTAGGGATTTCAGTTACTGGCTCTATACAAAATGTAATCCAGGCAATGCATTCACCATTGTCCCAGTCATTTTTCAGTCCAGTCTTGACAGAACATCTGTAATGAGCAAGACTGTACTGTAATTTCATAGTTTGTTCAATCTTTGAATCAGTTTCCAATATTTAATATTGATAATAAAATTGGACTGAAGGTACTGAAATTCTTTCAGTCTAAAAAAATTTTTTATCAGATGGCGTGAACTTTGTTGTCTTAGGTTGGATTATGACTTTTTACCTTGTAACTAATTCAGAACGTTTTTTATTTGGCCAAGTAATGACTTGGGACCTAATAACTTATTGCCTCTCCATGAGTGATAAGTCAGCATAGTGCAGGAGTTGCAGTATTGCTAGTTTTTGTAATTTTTCTACAGATTGAGCAATTTTGTGTAGTAATGGTTTGCACATCCATGGCAGCAGCTAAGATTTTTGATTGAGTACCTCAGCTTCCTTTAAGATAGTAAGTTTCTAATCGCCTTGGTTACAGAAAATTTGGAAAACATGCCTGAATGTGTTCAAACCACATGGTATCAAGCGACAGAAACACATAATTTATTTAAAAAAAAACCTAACGAGTTGTGGAGACAGAATGATGACCTTTGAACACTTGTGGCTGCCAGTGCTGGCATGTAGGCGTTTTAACCTTTCTGCTGGCTTTCACATGCATGCCATTTCTACTGAGTTAGAGATCTATGTGGTTTTGGCAACAAAAGCTTTTCCACTGTGATTAGCTTCTCTTTTGGTCTGACTTAAGCTTGCTTGCCTTCATTTATGATATAAACATATTCCTCTCCTACTCTTCTTAAAATCCGTTTTTGAAATATGTGTAAGAGCTTCCTTTTTTGACATTATAAAAGATGGTTCTGTGATTAAGACCTGTGATGTTTATCTGAAGCGTGTAATTGTGATTTAAAAGAAAGGCACCTCTACATACTGCAGAGAGGCGGTCTAAAATTTTCATCATTAGGACTCTGTTAGGCACTGGGTGCGAGCTGGCAGTTGTTCCACTCCAAGCAGTTTAAAAACACTGGTTTCATGTTGCAGACTTCCATGGGACTCTTTGTCACTATTAATGTTTGCACTTGTCAAATGGAACAAAGCAGAATAAGAGAGGAGGCTGTAAGCACCTAAAAAAGTAGGTCAATGGGCCAGCAGGTTATTTGGCCAGACAAGAACGAGTGGCTTCATTGAATCATACTGTAATTGTTTTTCTCCTGTTGGCAGATTGTTCTGCTATGCTTTAACTTCCTATGTTAATATTTGCATCTGTGTTTTAACCACTTGAGAACCTGTTAGGTGCAGGAGAAGGTACTTAACTTTTCAAATCAAACTACTGATAATTGTGGTGTTTTCCATAAAAGTCATCAATGCATTTAAGAGTAGCATAACCTTAGTTTATAGATCCCAGCTTCCTTTTTAGAATTTAATATACTTTAAAATAAAGTTTTTCAGAAATGGAAGAAGTACATTTCATATATTCTAAGACCAGTAAGCAAGGCAGATGGAAACATGAAAGATGAGGGGAAAAAATCTGATTTCATGTAGCTTGAAAATGTGGAAAGTGGCATGGTTCAAGGGAAGTAACTATAAATTACATGCAGTGGTATAAAGAGACTGGAAGTAGGCAATCATTTATGTCAGTGCTGAGTTTTTGTTTGGAAGAAGTACACTTGTGAAGCAAGTTTGGGATACATTCTAGGAATTGATTTTGAAATAGGTTTTGAAAGAAAGAGTTAATGACTGTGTTTGAGGGAGAAGCAATAATGCAACTGGGCAACTTTGCTAGTTGTCAGCAGCAGCAGTATTCTACACATGCTGGGGTCATGAGAATAACAATTTTGGAGACTTGGAGAAAAGAAGATGAAACAGAGAAAGCCAAAAGAGACCCTAATAAGAATTTCAGTGAAAAGGTGTTTAAATAATGGTAGCAAGTGGAAGTGAAGATGTAGATGGTATGAGTGATACCAAATTTGAAAGTGAAAAGGACATCAAGACTAAAGATAGGCATAAAATGATAGCTTAAAGCCAGGGTGAAACTGTGTCAGAATATCCCGCTTATCAAGAAGAACTTTAAAGCAATGTCAATTCAGATAGTGAAATACTTGAGATATTTTTGATAAGCAGAATACTGCATTTAGAGATTACTCTTGTTAAAACAATTGCTTGTCTTTATTAAAAAATTAACAAGTAGATAATTTTTAAACTCACTGATTTTAAAGCTCTCCATTGTTATTTTTTGACAGTTCGGAATTTATTTTCGGCAGAAGAGGGTACATCTGACTCCACATTGTTCTTCACAGGAACCAGGTTTTGTCTCTAAACCTCATACTTTAACAAGGCCCAAAGTGTAAAAGGTATGACTGTGTTGTTATAGTTAATAAGGTTCCCATGGCTTTCATTTATCAACACTGACAGGCTGAGTAGCAGTGTTAAGTAGTGTCTTTTGTTCTACAGAGCATGGCTGAATTTGAATCTTAGAAATAGACATAGTCGTTTATTTATCTAGTGTTTACTTTCAACTTGACTGGTTTTGATGGAATTATCTCTGCAGTCTTATCCTTGGCATGTATAAGTACTGAGAGTGTTCAGTGTCTTGCAAATTTAGATGCAAAGACAAAAAGGTGCATTTCCTGTACTTTTCATACTTTAAACTATCTGTCTTGGATACCAGATCTAGGTTGCCAGTTCTGACATAGAATCTGTGTATTGTTATGAATGATTTTGTTGAATTCTGTGAATTGAGTGTTCTGTTAAAGTGAAAACTACTGGCTTTTAAATTCTGATTCTGCATTACGAAGATGTCAGTTATGTCACAAGGAAAAGTTTCCTGTATTTAGCTGTACAGGTGTTTTTCTTCTGCAGATTAAGGAAAGTGTATAATTTGTCCTACAATATTTCATATTGCTCTTGATCTCTATAATTTTAGGTACCATTTTTATGTAAAAATTAACACAGAGCTAGAAGCTGTATTAGCGCTTACCATGTAAGCTAAATGAAAACAAGTTTATAGCTCTTGTCTTGATTTTAAACTTAATTCCAGGCCAGTCATGATAATTAGCTTTTACTGCTGAGCGATGTGTCTGTTGTTGCGCACTTTTGACAAAAATTCACACAGACACTTCTTCATAATTTACTTTCCTTGTGCAATTTATGGGTGGTTTTCAAATGGGACAACTCGGTTAGTTGGCTTACTAATTTGGGGAATTTGTCAGTATGGCCCGTGCAGTTGTTATTTTGAAGAACTGGAGGGAAGAAGTGGTTTGCTGCCAGTGTGTCTTCATAGCACTAGATTTTGGAGAGTGAAGACAAGACAAAGGTGGTCCATACTTATTGAAGAAATGGGGCATTTGGGCAAAAACACCATTATGCCTTGTGATGTTCCTTGAAAGAGATTGTGCTGTAGCATAGCTTTCCCAGTTACTTTCCAGCTACACTCAAGTTATAAAACTTTGTGGTGAAAAACAGTGTTCTTGTGAAGGAAACCCACACAGTATGTGGCTGTTGTAGATGCAGAGACAATTTGGTTGAATCACAAGCTTTCTTCATCAGTTCCCTCATCATGCATTTGCTGCCATATTTCTTGTGGTATCAACACTGCCAGTTCCACTGGTTTTAGTACTCTCAGAAGCAAACAAATCCTTCTCAGAAAATATTGAGTCACTAAATGGACTAAGATCATCTTCTTTGAAATAAATAGCCTTTTTACTATTAAGTTTGTAGCCTACTAAAAATTCTTGAAGATGGACAAGTTCAGCTCATACAAAACTTGCTGCATGCAGTTGTTTCCTAATCACTGCCACTGTTACAATCTTGCTGCTCCATTTGAGCAGCCTCTGACATCTGACTTTTCCATATGAAAGTAAAAGGTTTAATTCTACTGTTTTATGTTTGACTTTAGTCTTTTCATAACCTTTGTTGTAGTCCTTCTCTCACTATTAATATTTCATTCACATTCTTAATTCAATACGTGCATGTGGAAAACCAAAAACTTCCTGTCATGAGTGACTGCTTTAAGAAATGGTCAGATTAACTTTCTCACACTACAGAGATCACATTCTAATTGGTATCTTATTGTTATCTTTTCATGTGTCTATGATAACAATGTGCTCAAGAAGAAATACAGTAAGAATAAATTATAGTTGTAAAGTACTGTATCTCAAATGCTTTCTGTTTGCACTGTTTCTAAATAGAATGTTCTGCAAAGTGTATTTAACATTGGTTCAGCCTTCAAACTTATGAGAGTTCTTTAGGAAAAAGTTAAAATAAAAATGAAAAGCTATATCTGAATTCAGAGTCATAAAAAGGTTTGTATTGGTTTAGTACAGACTTATTTACTGTAGCCTTTAATAATGTTCTCTTAAACTCTGTCATGTAAAATGAGATATTAAGGCTCGGGTTATGCTGGTAATGGAGATTGCTTTAGAGAAGGTAGGAGTGCAGAGCAGAAGGCTGGAAGAGAGGGGAAGGTTAGGAACAGCTTACAGAGCAAATGAAAACGTCAGTATGCTCTAATGAAGAACACATTTTTTTCCCTCAGCCACATTTTGATATTTTTTCTTCTCTTATAGGCAAGCGTACAAATGTCTACCACAAGACTAAAGTGTGATATGTTATGTTTTTTACCATAAGCACCCATAAAATGAGCTCCATTGCAGACAGGTATGTTAATACATGTGGAGAGTTTTGGGAGAATTACTGTTCAGTTCTTTCTTTAATAGTCTTTTTTGTATGGTTAATACATTTAGATGTTAACTTATGTAAAAATTAAAGAGTCAAGTTTTGGTTATTTTTGACAATTTGGTAGTTGTTAGATGTGTCATTTTTTTAGTCAGTGGAAATGGTGATTTCAATTCCTTGAGGTTAATCTTAAAATGCATTACTTGTTTTCAGCCATGGATCAACATCTGCAAGTTGAGCTGATTTTTAACGTTTACTTGAACTTTTAATTTTTTTAGTACTTCAGTATTTGATTAAGAAAAGCAAATACATTTAAATGATTAGCGTTGCTGTAGATGATAGTAAAGTGACCTGCTAACCTATTTCAAGGGAAAAGTAATAGCTGAGGCATGTTTTCTACTTGATTCCTTGACCTGCACTCTCTTAGCAGCTTAGTACATCTGTACTTAATATCCTGTGTATTACCATTTTTGAGACTTTGGGAAATGCAACTTGCATCTAATTTACATCAAGTTAAGCACAATTGAAAAAAAAAACCAAACTAAAAATAAAGAGTAAAACTGCTATAATACTTGCCTAACTTGTCATTTCTTCTAGTGAAATTTTTTGGCATCTCACTGAAACTTCAGCCCTTTAAATATATGAATTGCTTCTAAAAGCTTGTTGTTTATGTAGTAGCATACAAAACAGTGACTTCCTAACATCACTGCTTATCATAACGTACAGTACAATCGCCTGATGGTTTATAAATCAGAGAGATGAGGTAAGCATTTTAGAAAGGTTACTTGGCTTAAGGGAAGGAAACATCAGGATAAGAAATTCCAGGATAGACACACAGAGGTCAGTGTGGATAGCACTAAATAGACTGAAAACAGGGAGAAGAAGGTGGAGAAATAACATGTGAAAGTCCATTATACAGCAGTTTTGGAAAACAGAAGAACAATTTTGACTTCCAAAGCAAAAGGTAGTGAAACAAAGGAATTGTATCAAGGCTACTGAGGCATCTTCAAAGGAAAACACATTCTTATTTTTGTATTTTAACACCTCTTTAGCAGTAGATGGACAGTTGTCAAGCTAAGAAAGTTATGTGATACTTAGTGAGGAAGCAAATATAATGAATAGTTACTGTTTAACATTGATATTAATTGTGTGTTTATGAAATTACATATGTGGATGAAGTATAGCATATTCCTTAGCTCTCTTCCACTAAAAACACTTCCGAATTTAAGAAAAATGTATTTTCAGTAATTGGAATAGAAATTGCCAATAAGTAAAAATAAATTACTATTGTCCTCTCCCATGTTTTCAAAAGGGCAAGGTAATGCAAATAATCAAGAAGATAGAAAACCAAAATTAAGCATTGTTCAATTAAGTGTTTGTTTAGGGCTGTAAGTTCCTGTGAGAAACAATCTGAGAATCCTTTGAGTTGTGTCAGAAATGTAAGGCTTTTTGCTTTTTCTTTAGTAAATGCAAGAAGAACATAGAAGACTTAGCTTCAGGTTACTGATGGTAGTCCTTATGAGACATCACAGTAAAACAGTTCCTTGCTTTCTTGATGTAGTGGAGATGATGATGAATAGTCAGCTCTTTCCCCTTCTCCGTTCTTTGTGATTGGACTTGAGAGGAGAGGAATTTCCAATCCAACATTTATTTCTTCTTATTTCTTTCAGAAATGACGGAAGCATTTTTGATGGGCTGGTGGAAGAAGATGACAAAGATAAAGCAAAAAGGTAAGTTTCAAAGTTATTCAAAGCTAGGAAATGTCTCTGTACTTGTGCACTTCAACTTACCAGTGTGATTTCTAAACAATAAAAATGTTGCTGTTACATAAATGAATGTATTATTCAACAGCATTTCTTCTACTGTTATTTTTCAGATATATTGTATATTTGTAATTGTGGTTCAGTTATTTGTGTTTTGTAAAACAGTGCTTTATTCCAAAGGCTTTGCAGCGCCGTTCCTTGAGGAGGAAGCCGTTCTTCAAATATGGTGTCTGAGATATGGAGTAGGTGTTTTTGTGACAGTTATCACAGCAGAAATTCTTAAGGGACTGTTTGCATCAGGAACCTGACAATAGTATGCAGCTTATAAAAAAAGTCCCATAGTTTTTATAAAACATTTTCTGTTTTGCTTTTCAGAGTGTCTAGAAACAAGTCCGAAAAGAAACGTCGAGATCAGTTTAATGTACTTATCAAAGAGTTGGGT
The DNA here is from genome assembly GCA_013398955.1 of Callaeas wilsoni. Classification (NCBI taxonomy): domain Eukaryota; kingdom Metazoa; phylum Chordata; class Aves; order Passeriformes; family Callaeidae; genus Callaeas; species Callaeas wilsoni. The sequence goes on from VWPU01019148.1 coordinate 13,081, forward strand.
TCCATGCTTCCAGGTAATGCTCGGAAGATGGATAAATCCACTGTGCTGCAGAAGAGCATTGACTTTTTACGGAAGCACAAAGGTAATTATTTGTAACAATAAACATTATTTATAAATTCTTATTTTTTTAAGTGATAGTCCATTATTACATAAAATATTTGAAATTTTGCAGCTCCTTTGAGGAATTAATCAAAAAAATGTGAAGTGCTCCTGGAGAAAGATATTCTTAAGATCATCTGGGTAGCAGAGATGTAACTGTGTTTCTGCTAATACTTAATAAAAGCCAGTACTATTTTTTTTTTGTCCCATAGTTGTCAATGAAATTTGTTTCACAAAGCGAAGATTTATTTTTTAAATAACTTCAAAGTTTTTTGTTCTGGATAGACTTTGGTGCAAGCTGTTAAAGTTTTGCTTCACAGGAAAATTGATGATCCATTTCAGTGGAAGGACTTGTGGAAATACTTATTTGGATATTTGGATAAGCCTGGATTGAACAGTTGATTTGTCTCTCCGGGTTCTACATGAAGCAAGATAAATCACTGAAAAGCTAGTCCACGAGAAGTTAGTGCTCTTTCTCGTCATGTCAGGTGCCTACACAACTGGCTGCTTAAGCAAAGGTGATAAGGCAATAGGGCATTGTGATTTCCAGCCACTGGGTTGGTTGCTTGACAAGAGAAAGTGGAATACAGGGGCATAGAGACCAGGAGTATGGGCATTTTGGCATTTTTTTTTCCTTTTAGCAGGGAAAAAAATGCCAGAGAAATCTATAAATACTTTTAGCTAAACTTTTAAAGTTTTGAAGGGTACCCATGGATGTATAAGCCACTGAGTGTACGTATGTGTGTGTTGTTCTGTAAAGGTCATGTGTAATGTCAAAGCGATCAATATCCTTGAACATCCTTGCTATGCTTTGTTCCTCTGGCTGTTTGCATCAGCTGATGGTGGGATGCACCCAGATATGTTGTACTGAAGTTTGTTACAGGTTGTTATTTCTGTCATGAAAAAAATTCTTCCACCAAGTGTACGCTTGTTTATGGCTGTTAGATATTATATATATAAAAAAATCTCTGTTCCTGCTCCTACACTTGTTCTTAATATGGCACCTTGTGGTTCACACTGCCAAAAATAAGATTAAAAACTGAAGAATATGGACTCTTTTGCTGATTAACTAATTTCCTTGGGTAATTTCTTAGAATGCGTACTAACTAGAAAGCAGTAGGGTCTAAAGAAGTAACTATAAGCTTTTAAAATAAGTAAAGCTATTAAGTGGATGAATAGTTATGTAATTATCAACAGTATGTGTGTCAGTTTAAGGTATGAGAAATGTTTTTCCATGTCCTAGCACGTATCTTCCATTGGTGTTATGTTTCCAGTAACACCAAATGTGTAGTGAATATTGCCATTAAAAATTGTAAACATAACTTAAATAAAACAGGAGGGGGGTATAATTCATATAAGAATTCATAGGTTTGGGGGTTTTTTTCCCAATTAAATATGGATTGTGCTGTTTTAATTTTCTGAGATACATGTGCCTCATAATAAAAAGAAAAGCAGTATGAAGGCTCCTCTTCTGTAAAAGTCAGTTCTTTAGGTTATAAGGCCTTTGTGAAAATTGGTTCTGTTTCAAAATTGTTTTATCTTGTATTGCTGATTCTTGACATAAAATATAGAATGCAGAACAGATGTATGTCAGACAGCCAGCAGCACCAGTCATATTTTTTTCTTCAAAGTGCTTTCTGAGTTTTTTTGTTTGTTTGTTTGTTTTTTGAATAAAGGGGCAAAAAGCAGCTCTGGAGATGGTTGCCTTTTAGGGCATGGCACTTTTGTCCTTCACTTGGTGTGACAGAATGCAGCTCTGTGTGACTGCACGTATCATGTTAAGTTCCCTAAAGCTCTGGCTGCCAGTGCTTACTAGCATTGCTGTGCAGTATTTTACATTAAAATGTTTTTGGACAAAATGTTGGCAAAGTTCAGAAGAATATTTTATCTCCTGAAGTGCTTGGATATGTTACAATAAAGCCAAATGACCTAGCAATAAATGGATTGTTCAGCACTGAGTAGCTGCTTTATGGTTGAAATCCTACTGTGCTCAGCCACCAGGATTTAACTGTGTTGCTTCTGGTTCTGTCTGGACTATTTCCACATTATCCAAGCTTGGTCCTCTGGCACCAGCTCCAGATGAACTATCTGAGTTGGTTATTGGCCAATGTGGATTCTGTTTCTCAGTGGGAAAATACAGGAGGCTAAACACATTTAAATTTTATCAGTGGGATCTTCTCCTTGACTAATACTGCTTGTCATCTTTCTTTGAATTTGTAAACAAGAAATTTTTTAAAATTAGTAAATACCAAGGAATTTAGCTGCCTATAATTGCAGGTAGTAGACTGATACTCCTACAACCCACAGAGAAATGGTAGAGATCTTGGCTTGGCTGGCAATTTGTTTTGAGAATTCTCAGTGCTGGTGTAGAGTTACTTCAGATACAGAACTTGAAGACTGAAGTTTAATGTGCAAGTTTGGTTATGCTCCTCTTTCTGTTATCTAGCTCAGGAATGTGACCTTACTGCCATTTATCTTTGAGTGCAACCTTCTGACAGAACTTCTAGGCATTTCTCTGAAGGTACCAAGTGAAACAGGTTCTTTCTGTTACTTCGCCGCTGTTTGCCAGTATCATACTTGCTCTAATTATGGAAAATGTAAAAGAACACCTGTATTTGTGATATTTCAGAATGGTTTGTTAAAGGCATGAACTTAAGCTTTTATTTAGCATAAATCCATTCTAATGCAAAAGACAGTCTTTTAAATTCTGAAGTAAGATTGTTATAAGGGTCAGAATGAGCCAATGAATCAGACTTTTCCAGTTTAAAGTGAAGATCATCTGTGTTCTGTGGAATGAATGCACTAAGTTCCTGGAATTTTGCCTCCACTTTGGTGGCAGGGCTTTTCATTTTCATGTCCTTTGACTTGACCCTCAGTGTTCAGTATCTTTGTTCTGACTGAAAAGCTACAGTTGGGGTCATACTTAGGTTTTCTTTATTCTCCAACCCACTCTTTCTGCTTTATACTACTATTTCAAAACAGATCGGAAGAGGCTGATGAATTTACATGTTTTGTGAGATCTGATAATTGGAAAGTCTTACTTGTTGATGTTTTTTTCACCTCTTCTTCCAGCTTTCCACTTTTGGCCAGTTTCTTGCATGACGTTGCTGTTTGCTGTTCTTTTAGTTAAGTCTAAAACTCTTTTGCAATGTTTTCCCTCTTCAGTGTGGTAAACAAAATTAAAAATTGCTCCAGTCCTTTGCGTATTTAACTTAATTCAGGTTTTCTGGCTCTTTGAGCCATCTGAACTAAGACTCTAGCTTATGATCTTTGTACAGATTTGTCCTTTAAAAATCAAAAAACTTAAAGAATTGGTTTGCTTCTTTTGATTTGTCTAAATACTTGATTACTTGTCCAAGGTTGTTCTTACAACCAGTACTTCTGTGATGCCCTTGTTATTCGTCAAAATGGAAGCGCTATGAGGTCTCACTTCTTGTTGTTTCAGTTATCAGTTGATAAGGAAGCATCACTTTCAGAACTCAGGGTCAGGCTTTGCTTAGCAGCTGTTGATTCTCTCACCTGCGTATGGAAGTTAATCTATACATTTCTCAACTCCTGCAGGAATCTCTACTTAAGATTCTTCTATGTCAAAATTCATCTGTGTGTCTGTAACAGACAGGAATTCTAGAGTGGAGTCTGTCATACGGCTCTTAACAATCTTTGTTGAAAAACTACTCTTTTTAAAATGCAACCAGAAAAGAGCAGGAAGAAGAGAAAGGACAATGACAATTTTTTGTGTAAGGGTTAGTTAGAATGACAAGGATTTGCCAGCATACTTGAGCACTAGCCATTTTAATGACATAAACAGATCAGGAATTTTGGTTTTCTAAATCTTTGTAAACAACACTCTTAATAAAACATTTATTATAGTTATCAGAGGAAAGAGTGTTTTTTCATTATCAAAGTCCATTACTGATTGTCACTAACTTCAGTATTACCTTGAAGTCTGGCAGGACTGTAGCACAAACTGGTTGAAGGAAAGAGAAGACAAATTTAATTATGACACGGGAGAAGACATTTATTTTCTTTTTAAGGAGCAATAGCTATATGTAATGAATGAACAACAGAGGAGACTGGAGAACTTTCTGCTATTTCTTAATTGTGTATATGTAGCTTAGGGGAAAAATAATGACTCTTGGAAGTATGAATACTTATACTGTGTATGTGTTTGATTGTAGAAATTACTGCACAATCAGATGCCAGTGAAATTCGACAGGACTGGAAACCAACATTCCTTAGTAATGAAGAGTTCACACAGTTAATGTTAGAGGTATATTATTTCTGTTTTTCTGGGAGTAGAATAATTCCTCACCAGGAGTCATTCCGTTATGAAATTTTTCAGTTTGATGACATACTTTTTATTCTCATATTTGGGTTGTAACTATAGGTTTTCATGAAGATAAACCATCAAAATTTCTATGCACACAGAGTTTCAGAATTTTTTTTCAGAAAAGCAGATTTTCTTTGAACTACATTTTCAATTCAATAAACATAATAACAGAGCAAGTCCATAAATGAACATGTTTACTGTCCAAGTGGATATTTTAAATTATCAGCATAAGGAAGGTACTAGAGAAAGAATTATTATGCATAAATTATAATCCTAATTATGAAAAAGGCATAATGTATCCATGTAACTTGTGATCAATAATTATAAGTGTTTAATTTCTTTACTTGCTATGCTTTCTAAAACTGGTATGAGAGCATTACTTTGCTGAAGTTTACATTAATAGTTGCAAAACTACCAGAAAGACACTTTAAGTATAAGCTATTATTTCATTGAAAATGATCATAAGTAATTTATATCTTGTTAGGGAAACAATGTTTAATAATAATTAAATGGAAACTATTACAAATTAATGAACTCTTTTTTATTTTCATTCCATAGTTAGAACTTTGCTTTGATGCACAGATACAAAAGAAGTTCTGGGTTTTGGTATTTAAAAAATTTTCCAAAAAATCCTCTGATATAAGAGGTTTTTTCAAAGATGTGAGCTTTAAAATTTCCTATTTAGCAATACAGTTCTGTCATGCTTTTGTTGGTAGCTTTCAACTGAAACGTTGTGTTGTATTCAGAGAAAGGAATTTTGAGTTCAGTAGAAGGTAAGGCAGTCAGAACTGTATCTCACAGGTTTCAACTCTCCATAAAATCTCACTGCAAACTTCTTTTTTTGAGATTAGGAATATTGAGATTTTAAAATACTAAAATTCATTGATTTTGCTGGCTCTTTTACTTATTCTTCTCATAGTTTTCCCACATCTTCTTGCTTTTGTCTCTAGCTCATTTTTATGAGTTTTCTGAGGTCTAAAATGGTGATGGAATTAAAAATAACAGGCAGGCAGAGTGGGAGTTGGGGAAAACAGTAGCTATCTATATATGTACTTGCTTCTGAAACCACAGATTATTTAACAGCAGAACAGTATGGAAGTTGTAATGCTTTTAATGTAAAAACAAGATTAAGAGCTTTTAGTAGGGAAAGACATTCTCATTTCTGTAATAAACTAAACTAAAATTGGTCTGCATTATTTTCTGTATTGAATATAGCTTAACATTTTTAGTATGCTCTGTTTCTTTTTTATTTAACTGCCCATTATGTTTAATTTCAGGCTCTTGATGGTTTTTTTTTAGCAATTATGACCGATGGAAATATAATATATGTGTCTGAAAGTATAACTCCCTTACTTGAACATTTGCCAGTAAGTAACAAATTGCTTTCAGTAACATATCAGTTTGGGGTTTATTGGTGCTCTGATATGAGTACTAATTAATTGTTGGCATTTTTGGCATTATAGGACAGACGTATGCTTTGTTTTAATGTTTCTGTTTTTCCTTTAGCACAACTCCTTCCTACTGGCCCTTCTTCTATATTAAACATTTGCTTTGGAAATACAGAATGCAGTCAGCACTGTGTGAGAAAGGATCATGAAGTGCCTAGCCTCAGTTTCAATGTAACTCAAGTAACACAGTTGATTGCAGAGACCCTTTAGAGTTCACAGCCTCTACATGAGTCAGAAGAGTATTATGAAAGATCTAAATAATTGAAATTTTTTAAACTACTTTTTTACTTCATTCTTGACAAAGCACTCTGATAAACACATTGCTGCTGGTTCTGCTTTTTAAATTCAGTGTATACTTTTGGGTTTTTTACATTCACTTATCTTTAATCTGGGTGACATTGCTCGCTGGTACATGTAACATTCTAGTTTTTAAAGTTGCCTTTGAATAATGTTATTCTGAAGTGAGGCAAATTAATTAGTATGAACAATTGATGAGTTAAATTGAGTGCTTTTCTAGAAGAGAAGGACAATTTCTCTTTAAGGGCTAGTTGTCTTACTGTGGTAAGAGACAAAATAAATTCTCTAAAGGTGAATGCATGATAACAGTCTGAGAATTTTTTAAAATGTGCAGGTAATTGTGATTTTTATTTTTTCTTTTAGTAGAATTTGCCAGGTCCTCAGAGGCACATTTGTTCTTGGCTTTTAGGTGTGATTTATGAATTCCAAACATACATTTTATGATTCCTCTTTTTTGAGTACTTAAGCAAATGCATTTATGCGTATAATCAGTTGTTCAGTTTTGCTGCATCCATCTCTGTTGTTCGCAGTTTTGTGTACATAGCTATGGAACTGATTATAAAATGTGGTAACTGGCAACTCATCCTCACTCATCACCCCTCAGTGGGATGGGGGAGGCAATTGGAAGGGTAGAAGTGAGAAAACTCGTGGGTTGAGATAAAGACAGTTTAATAGGCAAAGCAAAAGCCGTGCATGCAAGCGAATCAAAGCACAGAATTCATTTACCACTCCCCATGGGGCAGGCATATCAGAGTGAGGTTTTTTTCCTTGCAAAATATTAAGATGTATTCCGGCAGGTGGCTTTGTTGAGTCAGTAATGAACTATGGAATTGTTTTGCATTAAAATAGTAGGCTTTGTGACATTGTACATCTTGAATTAATGCTTATTAAATCTTTTTCTTTCAGTCTGATCTTGTGGATCAGAGTGTATTTAATTTTATCCCAGAGGGGGAACATTCAGAAATTTATAAAATATTGTCTTCTCATCTGCTGGAAAGTGATTCCTTGACACCGGAATACTTAAAATGTAAGTAGTTATTTTGGGCTAACCCCTGTAGGCAGCTCAGCCCCACACAGCTGCTCACTCACTCCTCTCAGTTGGATGGGCAAAGAATCAGAAGAGTAAAAGTGAGCAAACTTGTGGGTTGTGATAAAGGCAGATTAACAGGTGAAGTCAAAAGCTGTGTGCGCAAGCAAAGCAAAATAAGGAATTCGTTTGCTCCTTCTGGTTGGTAGGCAGTTGTTCAGCCATGTCTAGGAAAGCAGGGCTATGTCATGTATGATGGTTTCTTGGGAAGACAAATGCCATAAACCCAGATGTCTCCCCCTTCTTCCTTTCCCCAACTTTTATTGCTGAGCACAGTGCCATACAGTATGGGATATCCCTTAGTTCAGCTCTCCCCCCTGTGTCCCCTCCCAGCTGCTTGTGCACCCCCAGCCTCCTCACCAGCGGAGCAGAGTGAGATAAAGAGAGGGCCTTGGCACTGTGTAAGTGCTGCTGAGCCACAATGGGCACACCCCTGTGTTAGCAGCACTGTTGTAGTCAAAATCCAAAACACAGCACCATGTGAGCTGCTATGGAGAAAATTAACCCTATCCCAGATAAAACCAGTACAGTAGGTGTGTTAAAAACGATCTACTTGGAAGTATACCTGATCAGTTTTTCCAGTGTTATTTAAGCAGAAGCATATCCTTCAGCCCTGAAGAACAGAAGTGTTATTTTGTGTCGCCTCTGCTCTAGAGTGGAATTTTCAAAGTTGCATTGCCTTTCAATCTATGTAACTTCCCTGTGTATTAGAAATGTTCATATTTTTTATAGAGCTTCTATTTAGACAGTTTTAGCAGTTGGCAAGTATAAATACATAGCGGCCTAATGGAGCTTGGGAGCATGTGCTTTAGTGAACTTAAGTTCAGGGCATTTTCTTTAGTACAGCTCTAGTTCTTAGAGGTTTTCATGTCACTAATATTCAAGCCCTTCGTGCACAAAATCTAAAGGAGTTCTTTAGGTTAGTTACTGTCATGCTGGTTAAAAGCAGAGACTGTAGCCAGTTGTAATCACTACACTTAACAGTATCTCAATATGTATTCAGCTTAATTATTCCTGCTTTCCATTTCATGTTGCCTGTGTGCTTCATCAAGCATGTAGCCTATTACTTTGTTTATTTTTTTTCTAGCAAAAAATCAGCTAGAATTCTGTTGCCATATGCTGCGAGGAACAATAGATCCAAAAGAGCAACCTACATATGAATATGTAAAATTTATAGGAAATTTCAAGTGTTTGAATCATGGTAAGTAATTTCAGCAGTGTTAGAATGGAATACGTAGGCAGCTCCACAGCTAAACTGGCTTGGGACCATGGTGCAAAATGTAGGTGAACTAAAATCAGGCTTTCAAAAGAAGATCTTGAAGCAGAGTTTTATCACTTCTATATTGGTGTAATGGAAAAGAGGAAAAACTGACTATCAGGTATTACAGGTCTCTGTATTTGAATGCAAAATGTAGTAATTTGCTTAATGCTTTCAATTAAAGAAAACTAGCATTTTGTAAAACATTTTTTAAAAGAATGTAGGAGAAATTTAAGCTAATGCTTTAAAATAAAGAGTCTGAATTTAGTTCACCATAAGCCATATTTAAGCAGGTGACTAACTTGAAGATTAGTGCTAAAGTACCTGCAGTTCTCATTACAAAGGCAACTGGGAAGGAAAATGCAGGTTTTCCCCCCATTTCAGTTCTGTGCTTTACATGACAGGAGTTACCACTCAGATGAGTGGGTGGGCCATACAGTTTTCCGCACTGAGTTCCTACTCCTTTCCATTGAAATTATTTTTATTAGCTATGTATAATATTCTTCCTCTGTACTACATCTCTAATCTGTTTGGCCAGGCTGTGCTGACTATTTACTTGAGAAGCCTGTTTATTTGTCCAAGTGGATTCTACGGTGTGATCACTAGTAGATTCTTAGAAAGCTCACTCAAAAATATTATGAAAAGCCAGTATGTTGTAAATAAATCTGTGGGATTTTTTATCTGATACCAGTATTTCTCTCACAAAATGGGAAGAGGTTGAGTCTCAATGCAAATGCAGTTGTGTAATATTATAGGAAAGACAGGAAACAGTCCTGAAAAGGCCAAATGTAGTGGTAGTCTTGGAATGAGGAGTTGGGAAACTGCAGATGTATTAGTTGCAGTTCAATACTTGGAAATACTCTGGAACAAATAATTAAACAATATATATGAGTTTCAGGAAGCTAGGAGGGAATTGAATGGCAACCATTGTGGATTTTTCAGGTAGAAACAGAATCAAATCAGTTCAACTTCCTCTACCAAAAAGTAACACACCGTATGGATAAGAGGATAAAGTGCAAATAAATGATGGACTTTTAAAATATGTTTTTGTTACCATATTCTGTTCTCACGAACGTGTAAGGGAAGCATATGTTAATTGAAGTTGCTGGAGAGTAGCTGCAGAAACTGATTGGAAAGGTTACCAGTGTTCACCATCAAAGTGCAGTTTTAATGGACAACTTCTGGATTTGATCAGTGCTTTCATTAATGTTATGAGCAATGGAACATAGTTTGCAGTCATGAAATAATCCACTAAAAACAAGAGAAGAATTCATCCCCAAATTTAGAAAAGAAATTATGTTGGGCTAAAAACTCAGAAAAATTGACTGAGAAAAAAAGCAAGTTTTACTACATTTAGGAATATCAAACTATATGAACAGCCAGCTACATAGCAGTCCTTTAGGAAAATGAGTTACTGTGCAATGTAAACTGAACATGACCAAATCACCTTGACCAGCCGCCAAGCTGGGAAAATGCAAAAGCCTTTCTAAAATATAGTGTAGACTACATGAAATAATCCCACTGCACTTCTTAGCAGTTGTCTGTCCTCATCCAGTTTTTGATACTTATTTATCAGAAGTAACAAAGTTGGAAAGAGTTCAGAGTAGGGCAACAAAAGCACAAAGTAGTTTATAAATTTAACTTACAAGGCAAGATAAACTCTGAAGAACAAAGGACAAGGCCTAAGATCAAAAGGAAATAAACTGCCTATTTTCTTTGTGATGGAAAGAGCAGGGAGCTGTAAGATGAAATTGCATGAAGAAACTTCAGTAGGACTTCTAATCTAGAGCTGAATTAAAACCAGTCAGGCTTCAAAAAACCTCACCATGTTTTGAAGTCACCATCTCTAGACCTTAATAAAGATAAACTAAATTGATAACGGCTGGAAATGAAAGATAAGGTTAATCTGTTAGGAGGCCTTGTCCATCCTTTGCCTCCTTTTGATTCCGTCTCTGCAATTCAATAAGTGGAATTTGTTCTCAGCTCAGTATCCTGATTCTTTCACTTCCTTAATTGTGCCTTTGATTGTTCTGTACTTGGTATGTCTTCAGCATGTGTTGCTTAAATGTGATGGAAGTCTAGAAAATAAATACCTCAGAGTTAAAAAAAAAAGTTAGCAAAACCTGATACAAAAGATAAATTTTAAAGATTTTTTGAGGAAAGTGTAATCCAGTCATTTTTACCAGTTAGCAAGGATTAGAACTGCTATTAGTTTCTTAAAAATGTTTTGTCAGTAATAATATAATATTAACTGTAGTTTTAGTTCTTTGAGAAAGTTTACTTGATGGTCGTGTTCCCATTACTACTCTGTAACTACTCCTACTACTGTGTTACTATTCCTTTGCATATAAGTGTAGATATGTAGCATTTTTCTTAATACATGTTAAGTTACAAAAAAAACCACAGATAAATATTGGGCCACTTGTCTTGTGATATTACTGCCATTTTCCTCCATATTTATATTGTCATCTGTGTTGTCATCCCCTCTGTCTGCCCTCAGTTCCCAACTCAGCGCACAATGGTTTTGAAGGAACTATTCAGAGATCACACCGGCCTTCATATGAAGAGAAAGTTTGCTTTGTCGCCACAGTTAGATTAGCTACACCTCAATTTATCAAGGTATGTACAAATGAAATCACTTCTATATCGTTCTTAAATGTACTCTGAATGGGAAAACTTCAGAGAGAATGCACACAACATTTAAAATATTAATGAAAACCATAAGGAATTCTATGATATGAAACAGAAAGTGTCTGTTTCTTACTTCAAATAGGCTAAGTTTTATGCAAAGTATCAAACGCAGTTATGGTGAACACTAATTCTAAATAGTAATATAAAAGAAATATGCAAGAAATAAATTTCAAAGAAGTCCACAGGAATCTAATTTAGTGAGATGAGCTTAAACAGTATGAAAGATTACATCGAGATTCCACTTTCACTGGAGAAACGATTGATTTTAATTGAAACTTGGATGTGAATTTTTTGTTGCTGGTGGTCTTTCTGCAGTTTGACAAAGAAGTAAATCTTAGAGAGCTTAATGAAAGCTTGTGTTACTTGTCAGTAATGAAGAGTTGGGTTTGAGGTAATAGAAATCTTTTGTTTCAATGCAGTTATTCAGTAACTCAGTGGTTTAAACCCAACATTTTGCTTAACTGTACAATGTGAAGGTGCCTTTCCGAGTTTAGAATTGGATGCATATGATACATGTAGTTAGTAAATATAATCCTGTTTCTCTCCAAAACCAGTCAAAATAAATACTCAGGATACAGTACAGTATAGTCTGTGATTGTGATTCCAATTATATGTTTCATACAAATACATGAATCAAGGTTCAGGATAGTCTGCTATCCAACATTTGTTTTTGCAATTCAACTATAAAGTAATGCCATGAAATTTATGTGGCCCAGTGTTAAGCTACTGTCTGTAATACAAGAACTCTGAGCATTTAAACATTCTGCCTCTTAAGTTTAAAGCACTGATGTCTTAAGCTGAAGACTGTTGGTGGTAGCTTCTGAAGACATGGTTTATATACTTTGCACTTCAAAAGTGTAGTAAGGAGCCTGTGGAGAAATCATATAAACTTCTTCAGTCCTGTCAGGCTGAATAGGAATTTTGTCTCTCCAGAATCTATGCCAGAGAAAGTTTATTTTTTCTGAAGCTATGGAAATCTTTAGTCTGACACTTTTCTTCACATGCAGGTCTAAAAAATACTGTTCCTGTTATGCCTGCAGTTGGTAGAGATGTATATGGGCTTTTTGCTTCATGAAATAATTGTGGAAAAAAGACCAACCTGACATTTGCAAATGCTTTTGTCTTTTAAAGTCTGACAGTTCATAGTAAAACTTCTGTTTCTTGCTTCTGGAAGCCGAGGAACATCCATTTATGATCTTCAAGTGTCTCAGTCTCCTGCAGGCTAAAGCCTTACAGATTATACTCTGGCCAAAGTTTCATTCCTGTACCTTAACCTCTGAGACCTTAGTGCCCAAGGAATCTTCTATGTTACAAAAGTTTTAAGATCCTCCTGCAACTCTCAACTGGTGCTGTTCATTTGGGAGATCTTTTGAAGAAGACTAACATTAGAGTGAAGACTTAAAATGACAGTACATGTTTATACTTGTGATACCTTCTGTTATTATTGCGGCTAGCATTGACTAGACTTTAGCAAATGAGTGTATGTCGGGAATTTTACCATCCCAGTAACTTCACTAACAAATGCCTGATGCAGCCAGTAATGAGATGTGTGTTCTAGTACTTGCCTTATTTAAGGTAGAACCTTCCTGCTCATCTGTCACTTACTCTTTCTTTCAGTTGGTATACGGTTCTGGATTCTTTTTTTTTCCCCTCAAATGTAATTTCTCAGGATATGCAATGCTTTTTGCACCTTTAAAGTTCACATTTTTATTTTATGCATATAAACCTACCACTTTTGCAACAAAACATGTCACAGATTTTGCTCCTTACTGAAGGCATTTGGTTGTACACATTCTTTAAAACATTTGTCTTGCGTTATGGCTAGTTGATGATTGCATCATATCAAAAAGGCAGGATTAATCCAGCCAAAAGGATTCTATCAGAATACTTTTTGTTACAAATGAAAGTCCTTTCTTTTCTAGATGCCTTGTTGACAACTTCAACAAGACGCCTTGTTGAACAAGCTGGCTTCTGCCCAGGGGTATTTTACAGTGGAATATCTGCAAATCATTAATATAAATGCATTGAGTAATTGGATACTAACCTGCTGCCATTTCCTCTTTAACCATGATGTTTTTACTGTGGTTTTACTGCTTGCACTTCAGTGATTTTTACTTTTGTTTTGACTTGTGCCAAAATAATTAGATCAAAAGAAACAACAAATCAAAAGTATATCTCAAGGATATACTCTTGCGCTGTCATTTCTCTTACTTTGGTGCTTTATTAAATGTTGTAATTTTAGGAAAGTAGATGAGCTTTGGGTTCTAGGGGTAGTTTCAGGTTTGAAGCTTAAGTCTTGCTAACTGGAATTCGCATCAAGCATCATAAATTTGTGCCCAGAGTTGTTTAGTTCATTTGCCTCCATCTAATTCATCCATCATTCCATCATTTTCTAAGTCACTGTCTTTAGATTTTACAGTGATGAAGGTGAGGAAGAAACACATTGCATAGGTATGGTCACTTTTTGCCTTCATAGAAAGAAAACTTAGACCTATTTAAAAAACCGCAAAGTATCCAATTAAACTCTTTGGATTATAACTTGAAAGAATGAAAAGAAAGGTGGTCCCTCTGTTAGTCTTCTACTGTATTTTTCTGCAGGCCTACTTTAGTTACAGATGTTTGCAGGGCAGCAGTGTGTTTGTCTGTCCACACTTGTTGTGAGTATTTTGCCAGTGTAGCAGCAGCTTCCACATTGCAGTCTTTAGGAAACTCTTGTACCTGATCATCAACAGATTTCAGTGTGTTCCTGGCACTGGGAATACCATTGCAAGCTCCTATAAATGACAAATGTGTGCAGATGTCCAAAAAAGAAAGATTTACTTATCTCTAATTTTAATGTAATTCTTTGAGGAATGTATTTGTATGCATGTATTCCATCATCCATCTTCCTTCTTGTAAGGCAGTACTAGAGGAGTTTGCAAAAGAATTGACTGGCTTGGGGCGTGTGGCGTTGTGACTGTCTCTGCATGAGGCACAGTACTCAGTGAGGCATCTTTAGGTTTCTCGAAGGGGACAGTACAAGTTGACTGACATGCTCTCAATACGTTTGAGTGGAATACCTTTAGAACAAGGTGCAGAATACCTTAAGATTTTGTTGTAATGGAAATACAATAATTCTCTTACTTTTCATGAGTTCTAACATAAGAATAGTGTGTTATTTGTAGTACATGTCTGTGCACTCAAAGAGATTTAGAGTACTTTTTGTTCACTGAAGGGAAGAATTGTATTCCTAAACTCAGAGTAATGTGACCATCTTACTAATGTTGGGTTTTACCCATTATAAACACAGACTGTAATCAGACTGTCTGGTGGGAATGTTTCATCTCTTTCGCGTGTTACAATTTAAGAGCATAACTGCAGGAACTATGGATTTCTGCTTCTGCTTCTGTGTTTGTAGATACTGAGTTTGAGTTTAATCTCATGACATGGTTAGTCCATTTAAATCCACCGAGCGTCAGCTTGGCACAGTTGAGATTAGATTCTACCTCAGTACAAGCAAAACCAATGAAGCTGTCTAAAAATAACATTATAACTATTGTGGAATTATCTACTAACTTTAGGTAAGTCTGAATTTTGAAAGAGCTTAGGTACTAGAATAGAGCTGTTTTAAGAGATTTTTTTTTCCTTTTTAGGAAATGTGCACTGTTGAAGAGCCCAACGAAGAGTTCACATCTAGACACAGCTTAGAATGGAAGTTCCTATTCTTGGATCACAGGTGCAGTTCCTTCTGTGTAGTAGCAATAGCAGCTGAATCACAGTGGTGTCTGTAGTATTTGGAGTTCACTAATCTGCATTAACTACTCATAGCTTGTATTGGGTTTAATTTTTAATTTTTTTGGAGCACATACAAGAAATCTTATATAATTAATTCTGGTTTGTTTGAGATTCTTTTGTGTGTGTGAAAATAAAATGACATTGATTTTTTTATTAATTAGGGCACCTCCAATAATAGGTTATCTTCCATTTGAAGTTTTGGGAACATCAGGCTATGATTATTATCATGTGGATGATCTAGATAATCTGGCAAAATGTCATGAGCATTGTGAGTACAACTAAGTCACTAAAACGAGCAAGTTTGTTAAATGGTACAACTGTTCTGGTGATATTTTGAGTGGAGTGTCTTTACTCCCATTCATTTGACATTATTATACTGCTGTTCCTTATCTTTTTTTCTTTTCATACAGAACTACAAAACAGGTTTAACTTTATCTTACAGTTCTGGGGTTTCATAGTGGTAAATTGGAGTGCACAGCTCTATGACTAATACTTTTCCAGTTCTTCTAATAGAACTTAAAAGGCTTTATAATGTTTAATAACTGCAAAAATTGGGGGAAAACTTTCAAACCTGTTCTTGGTCATTGTCTTAATACTGGATTTAGACATGAGTTTGGGCTCTATGAACCTGGGAAATAATGTTCTTTTTATGTAATTGAAGTATTTACAGCCTGGCAAGACAGTAAACTTTATTCTTCATCTTTATAGTAATGCAATATGGGAAAGGGAAGTCATGTTACTACAGATTCCTTACAAAGGGACAGCAATGGATTTGGCTGCAAACTCATTACTATATCACGTATCACCAGTGGAATTCCAGGCCAGAGTTTATTGTCTGTACGCACACTGTTGTAAGGTAGGTTACTTTTTAAAGTAATCCTACTGGCACGGGAGCTATCTTGATGGTATTTTGGAGGTAGAGAAATTATAGCAGTGTAAAGAATCACTGGAAGACTTCCTGGGATACTTTATAAACAAGGTGGCATTGGGGAGTTTGGTCTTTGAGGTATATTTTTTAAATCATCCCGCAATATAATAGTCATACTTGGTTTGTTCTTCTAGTTATGCAGAAGTTAGAGCAGAAAGACGACGAGAACTTGGTATTGAGGAATCTCTTCCAGAGATAACAGCAGATAAAGTGAGTGGTTTATATAATTTTATTTTACATCTTCACGTACTAAAAATAATACACAAGCAAATTACAGCATTTGTCCCCAAATTAAGTAATTATTTGATCTCTAAATAATGTGACTATTGAAAATGATCAAAGAAGTCTAGAAAGAGTGTTTAACTGTACTCTGCCTATAACACCCTTCTCTTTTCAGGAATTAATGTGCATGTAGTCATAATATAACATGGTAGCACCCATAAGTTTTTATTAAGGTATGATTTCTGCAGCATTAGATTCCTAAATAAATGTTCTCCCTTACTGGAAGTACCCATAATCTGAAAAACCAAGGTCAACACACAAAGATGACTTAAAGGAATTCACAATAGGAAAGTAACAACTGTTTAATTGTGTGACTCTGTCCCACTTTTAAAAAGTATACAAAATTCATTTTGAATTAATGTCCTTGGAAGCTCAATGAGTCTTATAAGCTTGTGGAGATGATCTGTCATGTTTTAGTCTGACAATTCAGAAATGTTTTCCTTTGGCAGTTTCGTAAGTTTCAACTGTTGATGCTCCTTTTAATGGAACAAACTCATCCTTTCTCAAAAAAATAAGTAGTTCACTCATTACACTGTTGTTCAGAGTGAATTTCAGTGGCTGGAGAAGGAGGTCAGCTCGGTAGACAGTTTGTGGCCTAAGTTCTAGGCTTATATAGCTTCGGTTTCCAAGGATAAACGCCTCAAATGGAAACAGAGCTTACAGCCATCAAACAGGCCACTACTTCTGCACGGTCACCTGTGTTAGGGGATTGATTAGAAACAACAAGGTCTGAGATATTTTCTAATAAATATACATTGTGTACTGGATTAGATAAATAATTGTTGTTTTTGTGTGTCTCTTCAGAGTCAGGACTCTGGGTCTGACAATCACATAAACACAGTGAGTCTCAAAGAAGCACTGGAAAGGTTTGATACCAGCCCCACACCTTCTGCTTCCTCCAGGAGTTCAAGAAAATCTTCACATACTGCAGTATCGGATCATTCATGTAAGCACCAACTGTTGAAAATAGAATTGCCTTCCTAATGAAGGCTTTCTCTACTTAATTTAATTAAATGCATAACTGGCAGTTAATAATCATTTTATGAGAAGTGTGCAAGTAAAAATAACCTTTTTGACGGTTCAGAGATCTGCAGACTACTCTGAAAAAGACTTTTACTTCTAAGAGTACAGTATCAAACACTAGAACACCCCATTTCAATCCATCAGATTGCACTATTGATGGATAGTCGGGGGGAAAAAAGAGTCCAAGCCTTAAGAGTTTTTTTATTCATTAAAAGCTTCCTGTAATTAGATTATTGCATTGCAGAATTGAGATAACAATTAACATGTTTCTTTCTGTTCTAACTCTCAACATTGTCAGCAACACCAACTAAAATGACAGTGGACACTAGCACTCCTCCAAGGCAAAGCTTATCTGGTCATGAAAAGGCTGCGCAAAGAAGATCATCTCTGAGCAGTCAGGTAACTTCAGAGAAAAATGTTGTACTTAAACAGTGGACTTCACCTTTAAAAGCTATTATTAAATCCGTATAAGCTTTGTTTTATTTCTTCTAAAAACACCATTTAAACTGTCAGAGTTTCACTTGGAATATATCTCTTAGAACTGCATCATCAGTATGTGACTTTGGTATACTAGATTTTAAAGGAATACAATAATTAAGCATATATGTATTCAGGTTTTGTCATTAGGATTTGCAAGAATGTGAATGAATGTCTGCTTTTACTCGCACCGAACTTCTTTCTGTGATTCTGGTTTTTTAAGATTTACACGCACACATGCAAATATATGTAAAATTGCCAATGTAATGCTGTGTGTGTCCCAAAGAGAACTCATACAAATTTATGACGAAGAATATTAGTGGATACTTCCGTATCCTTTCTGAAATCTTGGTAGTATGAGAAATTGTCGTGCTTCATGTACTTGGTGGTCATTTTCCTGTTGAACTAATACTTTCACTTCATAAACAGAATGCTTATTAAAATATGTATTTCTAAAAATCATTAGTTTAAGAATAAATCAAAGGTGTCAACTTCCAAACTTGTTGAAAAAGTCTTTTCCTTAATACAATTAAGACTTCTAAAATATTTGGAGTTGTAATTTCTGTTTTATACTTACTGCTTATATATATTTTTAGTAGTGGAAAAATCATGTATGTATTTTGTAGATAACCAATTGCGCTTGTTTTCTTAATTCTCTAATAATTAAGGTTAGATATTTTAGGAAACAATTTGCTAGTTTATATCATATGTTCATATGATGCTGTTTTGGATTTGACACGTTAAAGAAATACTTCATGTCAAGTACGAAGTTCATTCTCTTATGATTATGGAACAATTTTTTTAATCCTAGTCTTTAAGCTCACAGTCTCTTGGACAACCAGTAACACAGCCAGCAATATCTCAGCCTGCAACTTTACAGCTCCAGTCTGGAATGACTCAGGTATGGATTAACTTGATTTATCGTTTATTATTTTTTAAACTGTCTTGTTCTCCTAGAGAATAGCATTCTCCTGGAGTAACGGGATGCCTGTGGCTTGGGTGGATGCATTGTTCATTGAGTGAAAAACAGTTTGGATAGCCAGGCCCGGAGAGTGGTGGTGAATGGAGTTACATCCAGCTGGCTGCCGGTCACTAATGGGGTTCCACAGGGCTCAGTACTGGGAACCTGTCCTGTTTAATGTATTTATTGATGATGTAGACAAAGGGATTGAGGTCACAATCAGTGAGTTTGCAGATGACACCAAATTGGGTGAGAGTGTTGATCTGCTGGAGGGCAGGAAGGCTCTGCAGAGGGATCTGGACAGGCTGGATTGATGGGCTGAGGTCAGTTGTATGAGGTTCAGCAAGGCCAAATGTTAGGTCCTGAACTTGGGTCACAACCGTCCCCTGCAGTGCTGCAGGCTGAAGGAAGAGTGACTGGAAAGCTGAGAAGGACCTGGGGACGCTGGTCTGAACAGCTGAACATGAGCCAGTGTGTGCCCAGGTGGCCCAGAAGGCCAGTGGCATCCTGGCCTGTATCAGCAATAGTGTGGCCAGCAGCACCAGGGCAGTGATCATGCCCCTGTACTCAGCACTGGTGAGGCCACGCCTCGAGTGCTGTGTTCAGTTCTGGGCCCCTCGCGGCAAGAAAGACGCTGAGGGGCTGGAGCGAGTCAGAGTAGGGCAACAGAGCTGGGGAAGGGTCTGGAACATGAACCAGACAAGGAGTGGCTGAGGGAGCTGGTGTTGTTTAGCCTGGAGAAAAGGCTTGGGGGAGACCTCCTGAAAGGAGGTTGTAAGGAGGTGAGTGTTGGTCTCTTCTCTCAGGTAACAGGGACAGGATGAGAGGAAATGGTCTTCATTTGCACTGGTGAAGTTTTAGATTGTACATTAGGAAAAATTTCTTTACAGAAAGGGTTGCCAGTCATTGGAACAGGCTTCAAGTCATGGACACTGGCTGACCAGGGATTTGGCGGTGTCACCATCCCTGAGGGTATTTCAAAGCCATGTAGATGTGGCATTTAGGGACATGGCTTTGTGTTGGACTTAGCAATCCTTGGTTAGTGGTTATCCTTGATGATTTTAAAGATCTTTTCCATCTTAAACAGTCCTCTGCTTGTATTCTGAATGTAACGTTAATTTCTCTTTCAGAAATTGAGTCCTTTGGTGCCAAATTCACCTTTAAAATTATTCTCTTGAAATGAGCAAATTCCCTAATTTGACACTTTTCCTTTAGTTTTTTCTTCCTGTTATTTGTGTGGATATAGTTTTCAGCCTTGTGCATTAGCAGCACAGATGTAAAAACAGTTAAAGCTAAAATATTTTAGGGCATGAATTTAAAAATCTATCAACTCTGCTGGCAACTTTCAGGCATATGCTTATAAGACAAGGCTACTTGGTCTGTGAAATGCTTCTGTGTAATAAGAACAGGATACAAGTATCAAAAGGTTATACTGACTTGTGGCTTGTAGCAGATGTCTGAGGAAGACTAAAAGCCGCAAATAGTTTCTCTATGGGCTCAGCCTTCAGCTTTTTGTGACTGAGGGTATTCCCAAGTTATTTGTATGTTTTGGCTCTGGGTGAATCTCTTTTTTCTAAACTGGCACAATTCTAAGTTTTAACATGAGAGAGCTTTAACATCCAC
Source organism: Callaeas wilsoni (assembly GCA_013398955.1). Classification (NCBI taxonomy): domain Eukaryota; kingdom Metazoa; phylum Chordata; class Aves; order Passeriformes; family Callaeidae; genus Callaeas; species Callaeas wilsoni. The sequence continues at coordinate 33,359 of VWPU01019148.1, forward strand.
AGTACCATGTCAGTTACTAAAGTTACACACATAGATATGTGTGCAATTTGGACACCAGTCAATTTCTTGTGCTGTGGATTTTTTTAGTTCACCAATTCTCGTGCATCAATTAAATGTTAATTCTGTGATGTTTTCATACTCATGAGTTGGTCCTCAGATTATGGCTTATTAGTAATTGAAAGAGCAGTGCTTGATATCTTTGCTTCTATGGAGAATTGTACTTATCTCTTGTAAATAAAATGTCATTTTTGCTCAGTTTTTAATTTATTCATTGCACTACAGCCTGTGTTTCAGTTTTCAGCTCAGTTAGGAGCTATGCAACATCTAAAGGACCAGCTAGAGCAAAGAACACGCATGATAGAGGCAAATATTCATCGGCAGCAGGAAGAGTTGCGTAAGATTCAAGAGCAGCTTCAAATTGTTCATGGTCAAGGACTTCAGGTGAGTTAGTGTATCATTTACAGGTTTCATCTGTAGAGAATTTAGGCATCTGAAATGTGTCTTGGGCACCTAATTCCACAACATGATCCTCCATATTCCCTGTCAGCTGCCATCTGGGCCTAATTTGTCTAAAATCCATAGTATCTGAAGCTGCTGTTCCAGAGGTACCTGATGTTTTGCTTCCGAATGTATCCAGAAATGCCCCAGTGTTGAGCAGGTCAAGCCTAGCTTATTACTTAACCTAAATAAATGTAAAAGGATGGAGTGGTTATTAATTCTTGCAGAGTTTTGCAGCCATTAGAATATTAATCCAAAATCTGCAAGATGAGCATCTGTTTTTCTCTTTTAGCTCTGAGGATGTTAAATCCATGCTTGTTTCTTAAACTGTCCTATCACACTGAGTGGCTCTACTTTGCATGGTAAACTTGAAGGAGTTACTGAGCCAGAAAGACAAGAAGTTTAGAGGATGCATTACTGAGTGTAGCAGCTGACTATCTGATTTCTAATTTTTTTTTAACCAGTAAATATTTTTCTATTTTTGTCATTGTCTTTTCAGCAGCTATATTTGGAAGAAAAGAATTACCCTGTTGGGTTTTTCTAATTAAAAGACACAAAACAAAAAAAACCTGATCACATCAAACTAAGATACATTTTAAGGAAATAGTTTAATATTTTCAGTCTGGATTGTGACTAAAGAGTAGAAAAAATACTTCCTGGAAGTATTGAGTATGTTGCTTAAGTTCTTTTGGAAGAGTAGGAGTTCCTGGCATGTGCCATTTTCAGTGTTGTGTGATGCCTAGTGTAAACATGACAGCAGAAGACTGCCTTATCCATGTCTCAAAAGGAGAGATTCACAGCTTTCTTCCCATGCAGTGTGGAGGGACCATGTTTCAGGAATGTGAAAACTGGAGAAAATACTTCAGTGCTGCACTTGTTGTAGGCTTGGGCCTAACTTTTTGTAAAGAATCTAATATTTTTGTGCTGAATTCTGTTTATTACAACAATGTTGGAAAGTTCAGTATAATCATTATGATTTCTTGATTGTCAAGGAAGATTACATTCTTGGTGCTATGCCTGGATCTACTGATTCAGAGATTTTCTTCATCTGATTTAGTGTTACTGCTGAAGGTCCTACAAATAGAAGTGTCATCTCAAATTATGTTTTGTTCTTAGATGGTTGTAGATTACATTACTAGTTAGTCTCTAAATGGTCCTTTTTCTTTAAAAATAAATATTGAGTGTTAATGTTTGGAACTCTAGAAATCAGGATTCTGCTTCTTACTAGTTAGAGTTGAGTCTCTGAATACTGACCCTATAACTTGTGGAATTTTTTAAGATGTTCTTACAGCAGTCAGCTTCTGGACTCAACTTTGGTTCTGTGCAGCTTCCTTCTGGAAATTCTTCAACTGTTCAGCAGCTTACGCCAATAAACATGCAAGGTCAAGTTGTTCAGACTAATCAGACTCAAAGTGGGATGAACACAGGCCATATAAGTACTCCACACATGATACAGCAGCAGCCTTTGCAGAGTACTGCAACACAGGTAAAATTCTATTACTGATTTTGCTGGATAGAATATGTGCTCGAAACTACAGCTGAAACACAATAGCTTTCCTGACATTCCCCTGTTACGAATGAGTGTTTGAGATCGCTTAAAAAAATCATCGGCAGGGGTATCAGCAAAAGCCAGATTTAATACTAAGTGACAGCATGACAAAGTTCCTTGGCAAGATTCACTCTGCTACTTACAAGATATGTTACTATCTCAGCAGTAGGCTAGTTCCAAACTTTCAAGTAAGAAATTCTTGACATTATATGCACATTTTAGTCTAATTTGGGCACAGAGATGCTGAAGGAATAAAAAGATATTTTTGAACAAACAGTATGCAAGTAGGTGGAAAAATTGAGGGAAAAAATAACCTGAACAGGAGATGTTAACATAAGAGACTCAGATGTCCAAGGTCCAGTTCCACCTCCAAATCCTCAGTCAGTAGTATAGTACACATACCCTGTGTACTTTGAATTAATAATTCGTTTTAATAGGAAAAGAACACTGCTAGTTTTGAAGTGTGGGCAGTGACAGTGAGGAGGACAGCTGTAGTACCTGGCTATTTTCAACTTATTATCTCAAAATTTCTTTTCAGCACAATCAACAAAATGTACTTAGTGGACACAATCAACAGTCTTCTCTTGCCAGTCAGTCACAGAACACAGTCTCAGCACCTTTGTACAACACTATGGTGATTTCTCAGCCAACAGCAGGAAATGTGGTGCAGGTTCCCTCTAGCTTACCACAGAACAACAACCAGAATGCTGCTGCAGTCACCACTTTTTCACAGGACAGACAAATCAGGTAAATCTCCAAGACCTATATTCAAGATGACTTTTTATAATGGTATGCTTATGCAGCTGCCCTATATACAAAAGGAACTAAAGTAGCATTAAAAAAATTGTGCGATGTGTTTCAACTGTTACGGATACAACCGTTGAAACTAAACTGCCCAAAGTAACATGTTTGCAGGCTTATCAAAACCCATGTTGTTATAGCAAAATACAACTTTGAGAAATCTGCCTTTCTCAAGTGTATGTGATGTTTCATATATTCTTTTTTCCTGAAGGGACTCCAAATGTCTTTTTCTATTAACAGATTTTCTCAAGGTCAGCAGCTTGTAACAAAACTTGTCACGGCCCCAGTAGCATGTGGAGCGGTAATGGTACCAAGTACTATGTTTATGGGACAGGTGGTGACAGCTTATCCCACTTTTGCTGCCCAACAGCAGCAGACACAGACTTTGTCAATAACACAACAGCAGCAGCAGCAGCAAAGTCAGCAGGACCATCAGCAGCAGCTCACCACAGTGCAACAACCAGCTCAGTCACAGCTGACCCAGCACCCCCAGCAGTTCCTACAGGTAATCAATGTAGAGCTGTCTACAAATTTTTTCAAGTCCTGACACTTTCAGCATTGCTAGGTTATCCAGGGGTGCTTTACCTGAAAACAAAGCACTTAAAATAGTAACCTGTGAATAAGCCCGGTGCACGAGATAGGTTTATTCTGTAGCTGTTCTCTAAAATCTTGTTACTTAAAGGAGAGGTGGTCTTTCCTGCAGTTTCAGTCCTTGCATTGTCCTATCTTATATCTTTTTCCCTTTGAATTGCTGCTCTTAATTGACTGTGGGATGAAAAAACAAATGTTTCCTTTAACACAGTTTACGTTTTCTCTGCATTCACATGTTAATGCAATAAGGTATGAGAGATGATGGTTGGTCTGGAAAGCAGCACACAGCCCAAAGTAAGATGTGTCCCAATAACATGAGGCATGAAATTCTGTCTAGGCTACAGGGCAGGCTGAGCAGCAAGTAACTTTGTAAGCAGAGAGTAGGGAAGAACCTTGTTTTAGTGGAGAAGGAAGAGATATTGGGTCAAAAGAGAAGGAAGACAAAACCCAAGGAGTTCAGAAATAGGAAATCTCTGAAAGAAGGTAGAGAGAATTGATGGGGAAATCTGTTGCCATTTGTTGATTCCATTTAATTACTGGCACATGAAACACCCGGCATCTGGAGCTGGTGAAGGAGATGTGGTGGTGGCTAGAACACTAGAGAAGCTGTTTAGCAGATTGATAGTGTCTGTATCTCTGTTTCTAAATTTAAAAGTTTGTACAATTTTGACATAATTCTGGTGAAACAGATATGTGAAATACGAAGATCTCGAAAGGTCTGTTCCTACTCTAGAATATTGTTCTAGGCAAAAGTCTAGTATTTTTAATACAAACTATTAAAATGCTAGAATTTGAAGTGAAGCAAATACTCTTTAAAAAGGACAAAAGTGCCTTTTCTGCTTCTGTTCACTGAGGCATCTTACAGTCTGATTCTGCAGGTGGAGCAGTTGATGTACTTTACTTTCTGCTGCAGACATTTAATGATTGAGACATCTTAGTGCATTTGTACCCATTCTTCATTGTTTTTCTTCAGTAATAATTTTTGTTTTGTTCTAAGAAGAATACTGTTAAAACTAAGTACCATTTCCAGTAGTAATAAATCTCCTTCAGAGGGGATGTTTGGGTCTGCAAATGCAACATTTTCTTTGTGCATTTTGTCTGTGGGCAATAAATGGGATCTGTGCCAAATCATGCACTGTTTTTTCATTTGACTTCAATGACAGCTACCTCCACTTAATCAAATAGATTCCTTACACCCTGCTATGCTTTTGTGGTTTGAAATGAAGACAAATTGCCGTGTGTTCCTACCTATCACCACAGAAATTCCGAAGACCAATTACAGCTGCTTTATTAATTGATCAAATGCACTGCTTAAATGTATTAGTAAGAACAAATCTTTGCATTGTTTGCTCAGCTTAACTGGCCAAATCCAAAGTTTATTTTGATGGAACCCTTATGAAAAGTTAAAAAGCAGCTAGGCCTGTGTTTCTCAGTGCAGCAGGAAAAATAATTTTTTCTATTCTCGTGTTTTAGACATCCAGGTTACTTCATGGAAATCAGTCGGCTCAGCTTATTCTCTCTGCTGCTTTCCCACTACAACAAAGCACTTTCACTCAGTCCCACCACCAGCAGCATCAGTCTCAGCAGCAGCAGCTGTCACGGCACAGAACTGACAAAATGACTGATCCTTCCAAAGTTCAGCCACAGTAGTGTGGGTGCTGCCTCTTTTCAAGCAAACTGCCAGGAGGGGCCGCCCCATAAACAGTTGCACTGAAGCTACAGAGGTAACAGTACGAAGGCTTTCTAACACCATGGCGTTGAGATCTACTTCTGACTTCTGGAATCTGTTAAGAAAAGCCACAAGATGATGACGGGGACATGGCCAACTTTGAGAGTTGCCCCAGTTTCTGTGTTCTAAAGGATTTGCTGCCATGTTGTAATTTGTCCAGGTGAAATCTCCAAATGTGACTGAAATGAGAGTGATGCTGAAAATATTGGTATTTTTATCAATCCTGTACATTTTTGAAGTATTAAAAGGGACATGGAGCAATTGTTTCGAATTAGCAGGAAAAAATGCCAGAATTATAGTCCAAAAACCATCTAATTTTTTTTCAGATGATTACAGGACAGTAAATATTTTGAAAATGTTGTGTGAAATCCAGTTCTCTGTTGTACAGATGCTGTAAAATATTGTGTATATGTCTGCATAAAAGGAGAAAGAGCAAAATATTTTATATGATGCATGAAAATGTAATCTGTTATTTGTAGGTTTGAATATGTTTCCCTAAATTCTCACGCCATACTCAGACTAATGTTTTCCTCTGTTCTACCCTTTTGTTTACAACATGATGCATCATTATTTTCACCCTTAATGTGGGCACAAGTCTCTTGTTTGTGCTTTGTCCGTGATGTCAGGGTTTGTTCGGTGAGGTATAGTGTGTTGGTTAGTTGACTGCTTGAAGTTAAATTATTGATGAAGCTGTTTGAACTGGTGATCATGCATCAGGGTTCAGGACATTCAGATTCATGGATATCATCCATCATTTCATAATGAATTCATCATTTTATTTGAAAAATAGGAATTTGCACTGCTTTCTTGCGGATGGTTTGGAATTTTATTCCCCAAAGCTATCTTTTGATATAGTTCATAGTTGGAAATATTTATGTAAAAGGTTTAAAAAAAATGACAGTAATTTTCAAGAATGTTTCAGTTATAGGAGTAATTTGCACAAAAATATATTTACATTTAATAACCTTTTGGGCACTTTTTAACCACTTTCTCTGTGGTGAGAATTGTAACTTGTTAAACTATGTTGGAATCTTTTTATTCTCCTTCAAAAATTAGTCAGAACTAATTCAGGGTCATTTTAACAACAACAACAAAACCCATAGTGCCTTGATTTTAATTCAGGTGATAATGTTGAACATCTTGAATTACAATGTCTTGAATCTGTAACCATTTTCAATTTTGAAGTCTTAGCACATTGTCAACCAAACTTGTGTATCTACTTCATAGATATTTCTGTAATGTGTTAATTTTAACAGTGGTCTGAGTTGAGACCATGAATATTTTTGACTGGTACTCCCCCTCAGACAGTAGCCAGAAATATAGGAGTCTCAAAAATCTCAGATCTTTAAGGTAATACTCTAACAAAAAAAAAAAAAAAAAAAAGGAAACCTTAAAAGACAGGACTCCTTTTGCAGAAGGAAGAATAATAAGCTTTTTTTTTTTTCCCTCTCATCATTTTTGGAAGCATTTAGAGTGTGTTTTGGGGGAGATCATGATGGCATTTAACACTACCAGGTATTGATTTAAGAGATATCACTGAACTAAGACTTCAGAAGGCAACTTCACTTTATAAAGAAAATAAAAAGTTCCAACAGCTATGTGCTATTTAAGTAAATGTTGGTAGGTTTTTATGGTACTAGTTTGTGGAAACCAGAACTTCAGAGGAAAATGAATAAATGCTGATAGATCTGATAATTTAAAACAAAAAACAGTAAAAGCATTTAAAACTAGTGCTAGGGAGAGAAAGCTGGATTAATCTTGAATACTAAGGAGGAGTTGAATGAATGTAACCAAATGGTGATGGTCTGTTTTGTACTATGGAACAGTTTGATTGTATTACTGGATGAACCAAACCCGCAGGAGGTAATACCAGTTTAGCTAAGCCTTTGATGCCCTTGGTTACGTTCTGGGGCAGGCCTTTGCCCCTGCATGTGTCCCAGCATTAGACCTTTGTTATTCCCCAGTCATAAAGCAAATGTTTGGCACCAAAAAGCCAAGCAGTGAACAAGGAAGGAGAGTGTGAGAAACACAGTACCAAAGAGAATCAGATTGCTCTCTGCTCCAAGAAGCTTACTGCAGCCTGGAGCAAGGAACAGATGCCAGTACCAAACATAGCAGGAAACAATTTCCCTTCTTTAAAGGGATTTCTGGCATTCTTCAGACTGGGATAATTGTCAAGAGACCTATTTCTGTAAAGCTCTATGTAAAGAAATCCTGCCTTGCTCTGCTATCCCTACCACTCCATTCCACCTGTTTCTATATGAAGCTGCGTTGACTAGAGGTCTGTGCTATCACTTCTTTGCCTAATGGAAAATAGGTTAGATACAAATTTCTTTAACCAATTACAATAAAAATATAGCACTAAAAAAGAAAACTGGGAGAGCTTTAATAGTGCTGTTAGGACTACTGAATAGTGGTAAACTAGATGTATTAAGCTATTATACTGAGAATTATGGAAATTAGAGATACCAGCCAGACAGTTAATGATGCAGCTTTTTATATAAAGCTTCATTTCAGCTTCTCTTCCCATTCTCCCCTTCCCAAATACTCTGGTGTGCTTCTATAGGTCTGTCAGTAAAAAGGCTAATCTAGGAGAGAGAAATTAGATGATGGGATAGCGTGGCTGCTGAAAGAGAACTGTAGAAATGTATGCTTTGATCAAGAAGCTTTTTGTAGCCTCAGAGGTCATTCAGTTACAGAACTACCAGCTAGTAGAGAAATGATAGAAGATGGGGAAGTGCTAAGGAACTGGAAAAATACAGCACACATTTGAAGAATTCCTGACGTGAATCAGGCAAACTTTGCAAAAGCAAGTGTGTAGAACTTGGTCCAGATTGTGTGCAAGTATGGAGATGCTTTTTTCACAAGTAGTGACTAAAAAGTGTATATTTAACAGGTCTGCAGCTTCCCCTGTTGCTGAATCAATTGCTGAACTGTCCTTGAGTTTTAGTGAGAAGAGGACCAGGCCGTTGCCTCTTTCTTAATCAGCCTTTTGCTTCTGCCCAACTCATTTACTACAGACTTACTTGCAACATCCTGATAAATAGCACGACAATGAATGCTGTGATGCTGCAGGTTCTGGAGCAGAAATGTTGCAGAACGACTCTGACAGAAGGGAAGGAGTCTGTTAAGGGGAGGATTTTATTTGTGAAGAAATGGGCTGGTGATACATAATGGAGTGAAAGGATGGCATTTGCACGGAGTTTAGGAGACAGACATTGTCTGCAATGGGTGAGGCTTTGAAGAAAAGTGTCCGGGATAACTTCAGAGAGAAAAAAAGAATATAGCTATTTTTATATTATATTTAATATATATTATATTTGTATATTAATATGAAAGGATTCTAGTAGGAGCTCTCCATATGCCTTCCACTTCATCTAGAAGGTTTACCTTCTGCACTATGGTTCCAGTGTGTCACCACCTTCTGTGGGCATCTTGCCTACTGCCAAACACCAAAATTAGTAACCCAGTATCCTTACAAGAAATAGGTTTCATTTCAGCTTTATGTAAAAATGAATAAAGTAAAGATATATCAGGCAGTTTTTCACAGGAAAAAGAAATTTATCTTAAGACTTAAATAGCACTTTCTCTTTTTGGGTGGTTTTTTGGGGGGGTTTTTTGCTTTTTGGTTTTTTTTGGTTTTTTTTGTTTTGTTTTGTTTTTTGAGTAATAACAAGCACTTTACTGAAAAGACTATTTGAAAAACAGTTTATTTCTTTAGTCAGTGAAACTGTTAAAAAGGGGGCGCATCGAGGAATAACACAAAACTGTCAAGAGAGACATTTCTGGAAAATGTTTCTTCAATATGGTGATCCTTGGAGGTTTAAAGTGCAGGATTCAAAAGGCTTCTAAAACCAGTTGCCTTTGTGTTTTATGTGGCCAGGGGAAGGGATTAGTGATGATAGCTTCCTTGGAAGGAGACTTTTTAAGTTGCACAGTTGCCTATGAGAGAGAATCATCTGGAGGCTCATTTGCCTGTTCAGTAATTCTAAGTGTCCCTTAGGATTATAAATTGTGTGAAAATGTTCTGAAGGTTTAAAGATGTGGCCTTTTTCAAATGTTAAAGTCGATTCAAGAATCATTTATATTTTCAGAGATTTAACCCAGGTATTGTTATGAGTGTTTTAAATGTCACGGCATCAGGAGATGTCAAACATGTCAGATTCATAAGCTTCTCTATTTGAAATAATTATTAAAATTAGATGTACAGTCAGGGGGCTGGAAAATGGTTATTTTGATTAAAAGGGAAAAAAGACTAGTTTTAATAATTAACCTTTTATTTTTTTACTTATCCCTGGTGGAAAAATTGAAGAGAATTAAATGAATTTGGATTAAAAAAAGACATATTTAAACAAATCATAGTAGATGAGACAACTGTGAGAGAATATTTGAAATTATCTTGGTTGTCCATGAGACTGGGTAGTTGCTTTTTCACTATCATAATTTTTAACACTACATTCCTTGTCTTTTTGTTTTTTTTTTTTCTTTTTTAAACAGGTGATTTTAAGCTCTGTGATACTTCATGCTATGCCATCTGCATGAATTTTGCCAGCATGACATGCTATATTCAAAGAAAGTATACCTAAATAAAAAGAAAGGGGGAGGGGGAACAAAACACTGTGTCTGAAAAAAATACTTTATGGCCTAATAAGAGACCCCAGCTATGACTGAGAGATGCTGCATTAATAGACAATCAATCAATGGGCAATTATTTATGGAAACACTTTTGGGAATGGTCTTAAAGATGTAACTGCTTTGAAAGCAGTTGGTGAGTTGTCTTTTTCTAACAAGAAAGGTAAAAAATATTTATTTTCAAATATATCAGATTGAATTTTGAGTTTTTAAGCAGTGTTGATTTCAGTGTCTTGGGTTTCAGTTTTGTTTTGTATTTTTTTAACTGGCATTAGATTTATATACGTAAAAGAAAACAAACAGAAAAACCCTAGTGCCGTTCATATTGACGTCAGGAAATGTAGATACAGTTCCCTGGTGTTCATGTGACCATTACTAACTGTCAATTTTTTAACTGAATAAATGTAACTCATTTAAAATTTTGCTTTCTGTAGCTTCTAAGGTTCTAGAAGTTTTTTCTGAGTTGCTTGATGTCAGTTTTATCCAAGTTTCACAGTGAAGCGCTCTTACCCTTCCCACGACTGTACCAAAGGCACTCTCTCTCCCCCACCCACAGAACTGACTTGTGAGAAGTTGCTTGATGTCACTTTTATCTTCTCTCCCCTACCCAGACAAATGACTTGTGAGATTTCAGTAAAAATGCATACTGTATTTTTTCCTTGTCTTCTCTCTGTATCTCTTTATAAACTGATGCCCCACTCTAAAGGCTAGAGACCTCTGATTTGTGTACTTACGTTACTGCCTTGGAGTTTACTCACACAGCACTTGCTTGAGTGTGCACAGCTTCAAACTGCTTTCATACCTTCATGTCTGCAGTCCCTGTTCTTGCCAAAGGATGGAGCAGCACGGCAGAGTGTTTAGATGGGCAGAGCCTCACTTTCTGTGGTGGGCAAAAAACACCCCTCTTTTTAAATTGGTGCCACTTCCCTCCCTGGGTATTTCTTCTGCTGGTGAAATGTCAAAGAATAGTATTTTTAAAGGAGTAGAGGTGGTCTGAAGTGTTGGCTATGCCACTGAGCGAGGAAGCAGAGACTTGCATTTAGCTGCAAGCTCAACTTGTTGAGAGCATGTAGTTCCTGCCTGGAAGAGCTCTGTGGTAATATGTAACCTGTCAGAGGGGTCTGACCCTCTTTTCACTGATCTAAGTGTAAACATTAGTAATTCCAAATGAATTAATTGTTCAGGGAAAGAAGGGCGAGAAGAAAATTGTGTAATTGAAACTGAATGCCTGGAGCAAATGATAAATACACATAGCCATTTTTACAGTCTGCAGTACTTTTTTTTCTGCCATACCACACCATATGCCCAGAGGAAGACACTGACCTTTTGCCTTTGAGAATTAAATAATACTTGTGCAAGTTATATATTACTTCTATAAGCCATGAGGCCTCTGTGCCCCAGGACTGAAGAAGTGCTGTCGCTGTAGTTAAGAACTGTCAACATCCATCAGTGATAAGACTGAGAGCATTTAGCAAGCAAGATTGTCAGTTTTCTTAAAATTGAACTTTAGAAATAGCAGTATATTTTTCCATAAACTTAACATGAAGAAGAGTGGTAATTACAACTGCTGCCACACCTGAAGCAATTCTGTTAAATGGCATTTTGCTGTCATGCAAGCTTGAAAACAAACCCCATGTTTATATGAAAATTAGGCTGTTAAGTACTTGTAAAGATTAGCAATCCAAAGGTTAGTTGCACTTCTGACTCTCAGGCATCAGTGATATAAATTCCCAAAGATTTCAGCTGTTCGAGCATATAATAGCAAGAGCCTTACTAGCATTCTTTGTAGCACACAGTCCCTATCACTGTCAGACCCTTTGGCAAATACATTCTCCCTTGGGAAGTAAATTGAAGTAATCCCAAAGAAATGCACAGCTATAGTACACACCCGCATCAGTGGGAAATGCTACGGAAATGTACCCTGCATCTGCATCAGCAGAAACCTGTAGCTGTAACTTGCCAAGGGTACTGACTTCAGGGGCCATACAAGGTCATCTCTGGAAACATGCCATGTCACTACAGCAAGTGCCATTACATCGTTAGTTCCATGGCTCTGGACATTAGGGATAACTCAGATTATATTGGGATGAAACAGTCCAATCCTCTCCATTCAAGATCTGATTGGTTTTTTGTAAATGTACAGTATCTGGGACAAACATAGAAGTACACTGAACTACCAGCCTCTTCCTAGAAACATGTTGTAAAACTGCTCACGTGAATCCGGTGGCAGCGTTCCAGAGCCAGCCTGAGCTGCAGGGGCAGCTGAGGTGAGGGACAGCCTGTAGGGCAGCAGGCTGCCTCTTACAGTGCTCAGGGAACACAGCCCCTCTTTCACTTCCAGGTTTTCCACCTCTATGTCTGAACTCACAGATCTCAAAAGAGCAAGCCCAGGCACCAGCCCAGCACACACCTGCTGGCATTACCCTAGGAAGGGCAGGCTCGCTGGTGACCTGGTCCTGTACTTTGGTTCAACCAGTTTCTTTTGAAACACTTTGTCCTGGCAGGATGGAAGATTAGTTTACCTTAGTCTTTGCTAATTGCACTTTGCCATATACAGAGTAATGAGACAGGCTGTACCTAAGGATTGGGAATAGGCACCTTTGAAAATAACAATCACAAGCTTTTCTCATTGTAAACATTGCAGTTGATGTGAGAATTTTCCATCCCAGTAGAACGGACCATCATCTCCATTTTACTTCTACTGCCTGGAAGTGAGGAGTTGCCGGCAGTGTGCACTTGCAAACCTCTGCTGTGTGCAATGTGCAGTCAGAGATGTAAATTCCTGCTTTAGATGCTGCTTTCGATGTTCCTTTGGCAGCAGCTGAAACCAGCTGCATCTCATGCCAGGAGGGAGAGCTGCAGGATTGATGGAAACCTGTGGTGGACAGCTGCCCATTTCCCATGTTGCAGACCCAATGGTTTGCAGAGCCTTCCCTTCAACACTTCGCTCTCACTCACTGCATTTCACATTCTCCAGCATTTCACATTCTCCACATTCTACAAAAGAACAAGAAAGTGCACAGGATTGTGGCAATCAAGGCTTCAGCTGGTTACTTTATATATAAACGCCCATACACACTCTCTATTGCCTGTATCTCAAGTATCCAGGTACTTTGAGCCAGAACAGCAGCACACCCCTCTCTGCTGGCAACGTGCTACAATGACAAGAAGTCTGATGAAAACTGCTAAAATCCCAGCCCTGAACCAGCCAACAGGTGAGAGTAGGCCTGGGTGCAAGTCCTTTGAGACACTGTGGAGAGAAAAGGCCAAGTCTGTGCTGGAAACTGCACTGCAGCCACAGCACTACTAAGAATATGTCACTGGATCCCTCCATCACCCTCTACAGTCTTTCCTTATGTTCCAACGTGATTCTTTAAACTGAAAAATTCCAACAGGCACTTGACAACATTAAATCACTGTAGCTAGGAGCAACTACTACAGAACCTTTCAAAGCTTTTCCTAAAATTTCATGAGCTATCTAATTTCATGCTAGACTTCCAACAAGTCAATGTTTGTGCTTTAAAAAAAAAAAAAATTAAAAAAATATCAAAAAGCTACCAGCTAACCACCTGCCTAGCTGGTCTTCTTGAGAGCAGCCAAATACATTGCTATGACTGGGCAAAAGCAGTACTTGGCACCTGTGTAAGTCTGTAATAGTAAAATATAGATGTGGAAGTTGCAGAGATTGTTGTGCAACTCCACGCTCACCTCTACAAAAAGCCTTTTAAAAGTTTAATTCTTCTGTTCATCATATGATCCTAACTTTTCACATCAAAAATAGCATTAAGCAGCACACACAAACTTTGGGAAGCTTCTACAATTAGAGCATGGCCAACCAGGTTGGCTTTTTGGAGTTTGAGAAAAAAAATTTCCATGTCTTTTCCAAATTACATTTCTATTCATAAAAGAAAAATCAGGTGGCACCACAGTTACCCTGCCTGGGACAGACCTCTATGAACGTCCAGCAGCACCACTTCTGAGTAACACAACAAGCAGTTGTCCCACAAACAGAAGTTTAGGCTCTTCCATGCAGATGCCTGTTCCTGCCCCGTTTTAACATGACCTCTGCTACAAATACACTCCCTACAGGAGTTGAAACTCATCATGGACAGGAAAGAAGAGGCTACAGGTATTGACTACAGAGCTTGGTTCAAAAGCAAACAAAAAAAACCCAACAAAAAAACCTCCTTAAAACAACCCAAAACCACCCCAAACCAATAGAGTTCCTTTGGGCCAAGACACGCACATGTAGACCTGGAGCCTGAAATGGCAGCCTGCTTTCATACCACTGTGCACACCTGGCATTGCACTGCTATGGTCTTAAGAGTTTGAGAAATGCGGCATTAAGGGGTTTTCTGGGAAGAGAAACCTAAAAGAAGGATTGGGGGCTGCTCTGCTTGTGATCTACAAATGGAATGGTCAAATCTGTAATGCTCCATAGTACTTCAGCTTCAAAAAAAGGCAGATTCATAATATTAGAAACCATGTCTTTATCGTCCAAGACTGCTACAAGGTAGATCTTAGTGGTTTATACGGGTTCAGAATCCAAATCACCATTGGAGAGCAGAGATAAGCACACATTTCTTCAATCCATATATCTTCAGTGCTCAACATTTTCAAAGTCTTTATAACACTGGCATTTATCAGTAACCAAAATACATTTAGTAAACTTTCCTCACTTTAAGTACATAATCACTAGGTAAACCTTTGTGGCAGGAATTATGGCAGCCATCAAGAACAAACTGAAAATAACACAAATGGAGACATTATGTTTTATTAATACTCTTTCAGATTACATTTCTATTCCTATAAAGAAAAATCAGGAATGCATCTAAACCTAAGAATTCCATTACTGCTCAGTTCTGGGAATAGAACACGGTTAAGCTGGACCACTTCATTACTTTCTGTATACCTTAATACTTTAAAAAACACAAAAAAAAAAGAAAAAAAAAAAAGTCAACTAATACTAGCTCCAGCCAGATTGCATATTGAACACAGTAGGTTGTTAATCAGCCCGCATCAATTTCCTGATAAAAATCCCTGATTAAGAAGTTTTCCCTCTAAATTAAGTTTATAACATTCTCTGTTGGTTGGCTCAGCCACTGGATGGCATAGGAACTGCTCCCAGGTTTCTTCTTGCTGAGATTATCCAGGCTCAGGTGCACCATGGAACCACAATCTTTGGAGGTGGGAGCCAGCAGCTTTCACCTTAACACCTTCTGTTGAGCAACATGGAACAAGACACAGCCTGCTTCAAGAGGCCTGGAGAATTGGCTCTTGAAAAAAGAGGAAAGGTGGTTGTGTGTGACGGAGGAAGAAAAGAGGAATTCTCAATGCTTCAGAGAGTAGATCTTGAACTCAGCTGAGCCAGGTCCAGCAAGTGAGAAAACCACTCAAATCCCACCGTGGGAGCAGGCACCACAGCACAAACAAACCAGACAATAAGCAGATCTCCACTGCAGAATCTGTCCATAAATGCATCAGTCCCATGAATCATCCGCTATAAAAAGTTCAGTGTCTCATCTTCAGCACTTGTTTAACTAGAATTCTGTACATTATATACAAAAATGCACAAGGATAACTGCTTGATGCTTCCAATCCTTGTTCTTTTACAGCAATGAAAAGTTTTAAAAACCAGAGTCTGGACTTATAAATAGTGCAGAAAATGCAAATGCTAAGAAGACAATGCCTCCTATGATTGTCACTGAAAAGAAAACACAAAACAGGAAGAAATTAGATATCAAAAAGTAATTATCTTCCATAACACATTACGGACTTTATTTTTTTTAAATGTCTGATTCCCAAATAACCTTACTTAAAAATTCATGCTACAAGCAGTGGATGTTGTTTCTAGCTCAGTATTGGGATGCCCATATGCCAACTGACTGTCTAACTGCATCTCCAAGAATATATTCTGGCCCACAGAAGGAAGCTTTGTTTTACTCGAGCCAGTATAAAACTAGGTTAACACCTGCTGCTGAGTATTTGGCTATATGGCAGAAAATAGGATAGAATATTCTCATGCCAGAGCAAGCCATCAATTGGGACTGACATATAATTAGCATTTTTTGCACATTTTAGGCAACTGTATTGAAAGAAAAAGTATCAAAAATATTAACTGCTTGCAATGGCCACAATCTGCTAGAGGCTGGGACAGAATTCTGAGAATGCACCGCTGTATATGTTCCCCGATTCTTTAAACAAACTAACGTGCTAGAAGGATCTTTGGTTTAATCTAAGGCTATTCCTGTGGCTCAAGATCCACACTGTGCTTGGAGCACATGAAACCATTGTTAGATTAGCATTTTGTCACCAATTTCCTCGGAGAACAAACACAACAGAGTGCATGTTTCACTTTTAGCAGTGAAGTTGGGTTTTTACCACCTCTGCAACTACAGAACAAATATTCTAAATGAACATCTATAGGAAACACCTTCACAGGATTATTCTTGGGAGCAAGATATCTCACCACATCGTAGGTCTGACAGTGGAAGCAAGCTGCAAGATAAGTTAAGGAAAAACAAACAACCCAATGTTACCTTACTGGTCCTGCCTGTTGCAGTTAGCAGGTATGATAAAAAAAAAAAAAATTATGCCACACAGTAGCTTTTAAGGCTTTTATATGGCTGGTATAAGTTCTTAGTATGCAGTTCTCTTGCTCACCTGATGGTCTAGACTCAGTTTCAATTATCCACTGTCAAACAATAAATACTGACCATTCGAAATAGTGTATTTCCTTCCTCTGATCTGAAAGGAGTAGCTAATAGTGAAGCAAAATGAGGTGGGATGTAAGACAGACTCAAAAAAAGTCCCAAAAAAATCCAAAACAAACCACGAGTTTTTATGGGTTTTCCAAAAGTTTTGAGAAACACTGTTCCCAAGCATGCATCTCTTTACACCACAAACATTACCAGCATTACAGTATTTTGGCTGCAGTGAGTTTTCACTTACCGGTCCTAACAGAAATCTTTTGTGCTATCATTCTCCCTCCAATAACTGCTAAACCAGTGCATAGGCAATGTCCCACTGTTCCTCCTACTGCCACACCATAAGGGTCCTAAGGAAAAAAAAAAAAACACACAAAGGGATAAATCAGCACTGTTGAAAACCCACTAGTCCTACAACAACCTCAGAGCAGTGCTTTGATTCCCTGGTTGCAGACTGCCAAGCATGGAGGATACTGTCTGGTGATTCCTCTGCTCTGCTATTTGCCACTGTCTTAAAGACTAGTAATAGTGAACATCAGCTGGTGAGACAGACTTAAATCCAGCCTAAGATAGGAGCATACAGCATGTTTAGGCCAAGCAACATCTTTAAGTTGTTAAATATAGATCTAGAAATCGCTCTGTTCTAGTTAAACTAATAAGCAAACTCTAAAGGGAAGGTGGCAGCTGTTCAGAAACACAATATACACCAGCTGGAAGAACACCAACCTATCTATAAAGAAAGAGAAAAATAAGTCCTTGAACTATAAATGAAAGCTTTCAGCACCTAAAACATTCCAAGTTCTTTGCCCTGCTTCACCCACTTGTGCTCTACTCTCTGCCCTGCTCCATCATCCAAAGAGGGAAGCATGAAGATTTGAAGTCCAGAGGATAATAAACTATTTTATAATTTACTGTCAACAACAGCTTTTCACATCACTGAATAATGAGCAGCTCCTCAATGTGTGAACAACTGTACTACATAAAGAGGTTTCTCAGATCTCCTTAGAAATTACACAGTTAAGGATAGCATATGTCCTCTGCTCATCTCTACGTGACACTTTTAGCTCCAAGAGGAAAAAACCAAGCTTCTGCCATCACCTGACAAATGCATGAGATCTCAAAGAGGCAAACAGCAAAACTGTCTTGAAGACAAGACTCACTGACCCAAAAGAACCAAAACCACAAGCCAGTGAGAAAAGGTGGTGAGCACCAAGCAGTTGACTGGTTGGAAAGCACCAAGAAGTGCAGGAAGAAGCAGGGCTGGGCCAGCAGAACAAACAAGCCCCCAGGATCAGGACCCAGAGCCCCTGGACATCCCTACAGCCAGCAATTACCTATAAAGCCCTCAGTGGCAGAAGGTGGATCTCATCCCTCCACTCCATCATAATTATTCACTGATTTTGAAAGCCAAGATACGGTCAATTCATTTTTTGTAGTATTTGTTTGGTAGTACTCCTATGAACATTTCATATTCTACCGGTACAACAGCCCACAGGCTTTACCTGCAATGCTCAGCACTTCACAAACCAGACCAAAGAGTCTGACAGACACTTCCTAAAGGGACACTTAAGAAATGCAAACCACAAGTCAACAGTCCCCTGTGAAAAGATGGGCTTAAGCAACTTGCCTAGCAAACTGGGCAGAGGCTCTAGTACTTCCTTTTTTTCCCCAAGATGGCATGTAACTGCCTGAACAATGAGATCATCCTCTCCTGCTGTCAGCTCTAAACATCTTCCCTACACTGTAACAGAGACAAGAGGTTCCTGCAGATTACAGCCTCCTTCATTACACAGCCTTGATTTATCCCTAGGGAATGTCTCAAAGTGCACCTGAAAGAAGCACTGAGTCCTAGGGAAAAAAATGTACATTATCTCCATGCATGAAAGAGCACAGGCAAGCTACTTATGTTTATTAAAAGCTTGACTTCATCCTCCTTTAAGTCTTCATCCTCCTTTAAGTATAATAGTTATATATACTCTAATCATTACAATGAATAGAATTTAATTTACAGCATTACTTAGTGCCCAACAGTTTAGAGTTTATCGTCCTTCTATACACTGTGCCATATTAACTCATATTTTAACAAGAGGTATCAGAGGTATCTTTCTAACAGTTTTAGGCTTGATGGAATAGAAGTATCTTTTAAAGTTAAAACTGAATGACCACACAATGCAAAGAAACTTCTCTTCTGTTACATCTCTCAGTACTGTTAAAAAAACCCAATTGATTTCAGCTGCATGATATAAAGCAGCTATTTCCAGAAATGCCAGTGCAGTCCCAATCATGTAGCAGTAGTTTTAATACTACACAGAGCTTCAATGCATTTACTGTCAGGTCTTCACACACACTACATACGGCACATGTAGGCAGCAGGTGTGAATCTCATACCTCCTGCAAGAGTATTTGGTCTCTTACCTCTCTGTGGGCAGCCCAAAGAAGGCAAAAGAACAGCAGGGATTCTGCAACACTCACCTCTCTGGCAGCCAAGACTATGGTTGTTAATTGGGAACGATCTCCCCATTCCGCTAAAAATGTTAAAGTAAAAGCTTGAACAAAGATTGGAGAAATAAAGTGCAGCCACTTCTTCTGAGGTATAGTGGTGCCTGGCCCAGATTCCACATCTCCTGGCCCATTTAACAGTTTAGTTCTCTGAAGCTGTGGAGATCAAGGGAAAAAAACAACAAGAAATAACCATAACATTAAAAATGTCATCTAAACAACCCAAATGAAACGCTTAACAATAAAGCTAGACATTTAGTTTCTCGAATGTTTTAGCCACTGACTGCTGCATTATCAACAGTTGCCATTACAAATAAAAAGCTAAGTATATGCACACATGTATGTGCGTGGAAATACACACACACATACATAGCTGTAATCAGCTCTAACCTCTGATTATTGTCCATCTTGTACTGCTTACAAATAAAGCCTGACCATAAAAAGAAAGAAAAGTAGAGTCAAGAAGAAACTGTTGGTGTCCTCTCTTCTAGTAATGAATTAAAACCACCTCAAAAACACCCATGCTAAGCAGAAGGTCCCTTCTCTCCTAAGAAGCCAGGCTTGCCACAGGACTGGAATCACCTGCTGAGAGAGCCTCCAGGGGCCACTTCTGTGCCATCTACCACACATTTTCTGTGTCAGATTATCAGTCACAGACACAGCTGAACACCCCAAACATGACAGTGCTGCTCTGCAGCTTCACAGCTGTAATTCTTCCACCAGCTGTAACTAACAGCAATTTTATGACTTACTTCCTCGTCTTTTTTTTTAATTTCTGCTTGAACTTCCTCCAGCTCTTCCTGACCCTCATCTGGACTCATTTTCAAGCCTTCCCGAAGCATTCGGATGCCAAAGATTGCAAACAGTGCTGTTGACACATAGTATGTGTACACACGAGGAATAACTGTGGTGGCATAGCCAAACAAAACTGAAAAGAAAACAAATGTGTCATTTTAAAAAAATAAGCATAAGGATCATAACTGTTTTTCCCACATCTAAGAAATGCTTGCTAGCAAAGTCTGCAATCCAAATATCCACCGATAAATAAATATTGCATCTTTTGTTAGTTTTGTATGATTTTCTAAGTTTTTACGAGATAACATGTTAGGAACTCCAACCATTACTGGTCATGCCAGAGACTGAAGTCCACTAAGATGCAGACAATGCACTCCAGCCAAAGCTGAGGTGCTGCTGTTCCTGAGAGCCAGTCCAAACAACGTTATCTTTCCCATCAAGGTCTATGCAAGTCCTGCCTTTCTCCGTGCACACCATGAAAGTACTATCTATAATCGTGTTAGATTAGTCACAGTGTACCCCAGTTAATTCCATTTACATGTTGGATAGCATCTCTTTCCAATAATTTCATTTATCAGATAAAATTAGAATAAGATTTTCAATGAGTTAAATCTACCAGGCATATCTACAAGTCATCCAGCTGGATGAATCCATGTCTGTCTTCCTTTGCCAAGTGTACATTACGATTCCCTTGTCCCCCGTATTCCCCACACACACACACACAATGTGACCAACTTTGATCTTTCTTTGTTTCAAAGGCAGATCCCACTTACAGACCAAAAAGCAACCTTCACAGTGCATCTTTTAGAGGTACTGAAGGTGATCAAACTAAGCCAAAACAAGTCCTTAAATAAGAAATATGTATCCAGGACAAAGTAGTTAGTTTTCACAAAGTAAGACCACTTAGCATTTTTTTGACAGAAAAAGGCCTATATAAATGGGAAGAAATTAAAAGTCCACACCTTATATTCCAAGGTTGCTTCCACCATGCACTCACAAGTGTTTCTGCTACTTTATTCCACATGCAATTAGCTAAAAGGAAGCATATTACCATGTGTGCTTTCTTGTACACACCTTCTTAGTTGAAAAATACACTCAGAAGTTACTACATGATCTAGAAATAATTCTGCACTACCACTACCAGAAGTAAGAATGAGACCAGAATTAATCAGCCTTACTACTCATAAACACAGCAGATACATACATAAATAGCAGCATTATTTGCATAGCTAAATAAACCAGGAGTTAAACTAAACTTCTTTAAAAAGACTGAAAATACTGCAGTAAAACAATGCAAGAAAGCTAGACAAAGAAGCTGTTTTTTTCTTAGCATTTCTTATATATATGCAAAGACAGAGTGAAATAATCAGAACTGTAAGACAGCTTATTATGTCAAGCACAGCTTGAAAAAATATCCCAAGTAGATTACTTGGAACTAATGAGTTTAAGTGAGCATGTCTTTACGAAATCAAGGCGGGCAAACCCCCTGGGAATTTCCAAACTCACCTTGTATAAAACAAGGGCAAGAGATAGGAGGAGGAAAGGGTGTGGAGGAGAAAGAACTCAACAACAGAACAAGTTCCTTTCTGAAAAAGGAAGAAATAATTGGGAACCTCTAAACTGGAGGATAAAAGCAGAAAAGGAAGCTCTTATGAGAAAGCATCAAGAAACATTTGAAGAAAGAATTTGTATAGAAAAAGAGAATCACAATGGGCAGGAGAAATTACACACAATGCAAGTGGCAACTGCTCTAACTAAAACTGCAATAATCGCAGCAGTGTACACAGCAACAGCTACACACCCAAAACCCATTCACAGAAACGCCTGCCAAGCAGCCTGGGCCAGTGAACTGGCTGTCTCCAGTGTGTATAAACCAATCACCACTACTTCAAGTATTTCTGAAATGGGCATGGTTAGAAATGAGCACACAAACTCTGTGCTGCATCTGATGTACCTGAAGGCTGCTCCCTTTTACAGCCACAGCTACGTAAGTGCCCACAGCTACAGGTTCCTCAAGTGCCACCTGATACCTTACTTCCCGCTCCCTCCCCTCCATCTTCCACTTACGCAGCTCCCAGTACAAAACCAAACAGCTACGTGTGCAGGAACAGAAGTCAGATGAGGAAAATGTGTCATCACATAAAGAATCTTTTGCCTTAGGAGGGAAAACAGAAGCCACTCCCACATTCCCTTTAGGCACACTAACAGAAGTTAAATAAAAAAAAAAAAAGTAAACCAGTCCAAAAATCAAAGCAAGTGCTTAGGCTCTCCATCTCATTCCCCTTCCTTAAACTCCTGTTGAGGCCTAGGGAACACAAAGACTTTATTAGAGGCAAGAGCCTAAATATTCAACCTGAGCCACGTTCTGCAGGAAAAGCTTCACACTCTCCTCAAAACAGAAAACTGCCCATATGTGCTACCTGCATCCCAATTAAGGGTTTTTGATACACGCATACCGACCACTTTTTAAGAGATAAAACAAAACTGAAAAACCAGAGTGCTAACCTGACAAACACGTCATCAGTCCCAGGGCAAGCATAGCACCAGCCAGTACAGTCAGACGGTTGTAGCGCATGGCCATGATGGCTGCGATGAAGAAGGTCTTGTCCCCCAGTTCCGACACGATGATGACGGATATAGCAGCCACGAATGCGTGAATAAAGCCCAAGTTAGTCTTGTCAGCTGACTCTTCACTGACAATGTGAACTGGAGCAACCAGTGAGGAGCCTTTCTGTAAGAAGAGGGGGAGGGAAAAAGACAAAACAAATCCTAAACACTCGTCAATTAGGCTTGAATGCTTTGTACACAGAAGTACAGAGCCTTGCACTTCTCCTGTCATACCATCCCGAGTAGAGTGACATTTTAAGCAGATTCACCTCTCACACTCATTAATGATCGTTAACTAGTTCCTGGCTGCCACCCACCTCAAATTGCCAGTTAGGCACTTAGCAAGAGGATCAGATCTTGCTGATTATTAAAACATTACTTCACTGTCCACACTATTACCAGAACATGAGAACCACCATTACAACAAAACACGGTCAGTTCAGGTCTAATACTGCCATCTTTAAAAACCCTACCTATCCCCTATTTTATGACCGTAAAATCCCCTACTTTATGACCTTAACCTTAAACAGCTTTCTGATATAAATATTAATATGTGCTTCAAGGTTAAACTGGATGACTATGATACCTTAGAAAAAAAGAACCCCATTCAAAGTGGTCAGGATCATTTTCTTCCCTTCCAAAATCTTTGCATCTCAGACACATTAAAATTTTACAGATTCACAGAATAGGTTGGGTTGGAAGAGACCTTAGAAATCATCTCGTTTTAAGACCCCTGCAATGGGCAGGAACATCATTCACTAGACCAGACTGCAGAGCCCCATCCAACCTGGCCTTGAACACTTCAGGGATGGGGCATCCACAATTTCTCTCGGCAGCCAGTACCAGTGCCTAAGCCCTCTCACATGAAAGAATTTCTTCCTAATATCTAGCCTACATTTCTCCTCATTCAGTTTGAGCCCAAGTGAAATTTTGTGCCAGTTTTCATCAGCTTCTTCTGCACTTGCTCTGTGTTTGTTGAAAACTAAGACTCTCCAGTGGTGAAACCAGACCAGCATACTCCAGTTCCCACTCCCTCACCGAAGTGTTTACTTCTACACACAGTAAGGTATCTATGATCAAAAGCAAGGCCCAAGATCTGTATGTCAGTGTTCACATCCCTGACCAGGGATGGCTGAAAAAGCTTGTTCCAGCACATCCACCAGCACCGACAGCCCGGAGCGTGTTTTGACATGATGGCTTCCCAGCATTCCACTTTCAGCAGTGCTCCAAGTTTTTTGGTGTTGATATTTAGCTCCCACGCTCTGTGTGACACGCTGTGACTTCGCAGGGCTCCTTCACCTCTTGCAGCACTCTATGTTTTCTGGTTTGGGTATGTGACACCTGGCGTGCTCGATGTGCTACACCAAGCCACACGTCAGTAATTTTTCCATCCCGCTGTGTGATCAGTGGAACTAGAATCCCCTCACCGAGAGCACTGTTTAACAAGTTTTAACGCAAAGAAACTGATATTAATTGTTGAGAGAAAAAAACTGGCAGCTTTGGAGTAGCAACAAAGCCTGCTGCTTCTGCGGGGGAAAGAGTACTGACCCCTTTCTCACGTCGTACCTACATGTCCCTCTTTTAGCAAAAAAAAAGGGGAGGATGCGGTGGCCCTGCAGCCCTCCTTTTTTCCGCTAAAAGCGGGGAATTTCGGAGCCCGATGGCCTCCGGACGGCGCGGCGCCGGCCGAGCGCTGCCGCGGGGGGCACAGCGCGGGCAGCCGGCGCGGCCCGTCCTCGCCTCACCTCAGCCCGCGG
>VWPU01019149.1:0-125278 GCA_013398955.1 Callaeas wilsoni
TCGGCTCGGCGCGGCTCCGCCGGGCCCGGCCCTGCGCTGCCCCCGCCTCCGGGTTGCGGCTGAGGCCGCCCGCGGCCCCGACCTCCTGACCGCTGCGCCGGGGGAAGTCACGGCTTTTTCTGGGCCGAGAAACAATTGCCTTCATTGTGCAGATAGAGTTCGGCGTGTGTTATTTTTTATTATTATTTTTTTTTAAATACACGGCCTAATTTGTACTTCTTTCGGATTAATTTTTTAGTTGAGTTTATGGGAGGAGTTTTTGGGGTTTTTTTCCTGGTGTGCGAAAGGCACACCCGCCATATGTCCCACACAAATGCTACCTTTCAGTGAGATTTATTTATTTAAATTTCTTTTGTAATTAGGTTGCACTGGATCAAAAGCTATTATCTGACAATAGTAATAATACTTTAGATAGCTTAGAATAATACTGTTCTCGATTAAGAAAATGCCTTGGAATTCAGTTCGCAGATGATGTAAATAGTGATTTGGTTTGGGTGGCTTTTTTGTTTTGTTTTTTTTTAAGCAACATGTTGCTTTAATGGGTACTCAGTGTAAAACACTTTTTTTTTTTCTCTGATTCTTGCTGGTTTTAGCAAATACAGTTCTTAGCGGAACAGAGGGTGTATTTCATTTTGAGGTATTAATGGTGGCAGAAGACTGTAAAGTGCCCCACTCTCATCCCAAAAGAAGCTGTCAGCTGCTGTGCTCAACCTTGACTCTGCCCCAATGAGGGCATCGCGCTGTGATTCACTTCCAAATCATGTTACAGGTTGCTGCTGGTGCGTGAATGCACTCCAGGACACCTAAGTGATGTAGCATCTTACTGAACCTCCCTGGGATATTTTGGATTCTGTTGCAATTGTTTGGGAATAAATAGTCAGATGTGGAGAAACAGATAATTTGAGAGTGTTACATTGTAACTGGCAAATGTAACTTAGCGTGGCAAGTCCTTTTCTACTCTAGTACAGCTTGAGTAGGAAGCTGTGTTCTCAGGGTTTCTAGGCCTTAATTACTTCCTTATAATTGTTATGTACCCGGCAGTGCACCTGAGGATCGCTGTCACTGCTGACTAGAACCCTGATTTTGTACTCCTGCCCACTGACTCCACTGGACAGTCCTCATGTGCATTTGCAGGTAGCTTCACTTGAGAAGACTACGCTGCCAGAAAACATGCCGTGGTGAAGAAGTTCTCTGCACAAGAGTTTGCTGGAGATGTACAAGGCTGCTGCAAGAGTTTAATTCAGTTCCAAGGGAGCTGCTAGATATTGATGCCTCAGTGTTTGAAGGAGGAGAAGAATTGATATTATTAGATGCAATAATAGTGTGTTTTGGTGGCATCTGCTTAAAAGGGCAGAGTTAAGGTTGAGCTTTCAGTCACTGGAGTTGTTTACAACATAATTTAGTTTGGAAGGGTCCTTTGGAGGTCGTCTGGCCTAGTCCCCTGCTCAAAGCAGGATGAACCTCAGGGTTCAGTCAGATGGATGGGCCCTTTGAGACTCCTGTATTTACATGTGTAGTAAAGTGGAGGTTTTGTGTCTAAAGAAGTCAGGTTTGGGGAACTGTTTAGTCACAGATGCCAGCAGAATGTCCTCAGTCACACTCTGAAACACAAAAGAAAGTGCATCCTTCTAAATTTAAGATACAAGTGAATGAGGAAAGGACTTCAGAAGTTCCTGGGCAGACAATGGCTCGTTCATACCCAAACTAAATACTGCAGCAGTGTAGACTTGGTTTACAATGGCAGAATTAAGTTTATAACTTAAAATCTTGCCTAGTACATGTGCGTCTTATGATTACATTTAGATGTGGCTAACTTGGACAAGTAAATTCACTTTCACTGTAATGTTTTAAGGAATTTTGCTCATTCCTGTGCGTATATGTGTTAGGGTTTTTTTCCCCTTTCAGCTACTTTAGCAGCTAGATATTTGTTTCTCATTTACTCAGCATAAGAATCTTTAAAAATAGATGTATAAACACAACCCTGTCTTCTTTCTCCTTGTTGCCTCACTTTCCATTCTACCTCAGGCTATTATTTTCTTCACTGAGGATTCCTGAAAGTCTGTTACCTCTGAACTGCTCGATGTGACTCGGAAGAGCTCAGCCTGAAAAGTAAAAGTTTCGGGACGTCTTCAGGCACTCAAGTAAATGTTTAAGATCTAGAGCACTACATTGCCTTAAGTGCAGCAATCGATGCTCCTTGGGGTTTGGTTATGTCCCCGAGGCTCCTCAGCAATGCAATTTGCGAATGAATGCCACAATTCCATTTATTCAAAGCTTGCATTTATTACAGAGTCTCAGGAAGAATTAAATGCTACATTGAGAAGACTCTGCTGCTGCTAGCTTCTGAGGAATGTTTTCAATGCAGGACAAACTGCAGTGGCCGTTTCTGTTGCTTGCATTTGTTTTGTTAAAGGAGGAGATACGGAATTGATACAATATTCGTTTCAATATCAAAAGCTGGATATCTGATTATGAGGGGGTGTAACTCTTCTGGCTTTCATGGTCAGGAGCAGTGTTGGATGTTCCAGATACTCTGTTGAAGTGTTCAGTTGTTTCTATATGGTAAAAAAACACTAACTCTGTGAAGCTTTTTATTATATTGTATCTTTATTGCTCGATTATATCATCAGAGGAAAAAAATGCTGTCAAACAAGTAAATTAACAATGATTTAGGGCTTCCTTCATTTTTTATTTCTGCAGCTCGCTTCATCCGATACTTTCTGATAGCAAGAGAGGATGGGTTTTTCAAAAGACTTCTCAATGTCAGGAGTGCCTTTACTGTTATTTGGTATTTAAGAGTTGCCTCCAAGACAAAACGCTTTTGCCAGGAACAGGAATCTTTCTCTTTCAGATGAGTTTATTACTTTACTAGCACACATGGTGTGTAAAAGGGGAAGCTTCTATTTATTCTTTTAACATGTTTTATTTATTCTTCTAACATGTTTACTATTTTTGACCTCTTACCATTGCGGGGATCTTGATACAGCGCATAGTTCACAAGAGGATCCACATAGGGAAAATTATTCTTTTTGGTATGATTAGATAAATAATTTCAATGCTCTCATTATGGTTGTCCTGGTGGTGCTATAATGCACCTCTCAAATAAACAGCAGCCTTTTGGTGGATTGAGTAACAGCCACATTACTCCATTTGAAAACACTTTTCTCATTTTGTCCCTCTTGTGCTAGTGAAGTCCTCACAGACTTTTCAGAAATACCTTCTCCCTTTATGGGGATCCTTTCTGACATGTAAAGTCTATCTCTTTAAATTTGTATGCTGATTTTTTTTTTTGGTTGTGTGAACTAAATCACTTTTATAAGATCATTCAGTCATAAATGTCTAAAGCATTTCAATGGTAGGCTATGTCTTAGTGTTGTCTGATGTTACAAAATATGGATAAATCACACTGAAGTGTAGATTGGGATACCAAAGAGTCAGTGTTGTGTTCATTAGGCTAGTTAAGTCTTTAGGATTTTATGAGTGAGATTTTAGAGGGGATAGAGGTGCCAAAGATTTAGAACAAAACTGCAAACTTTATGGTTGGCCAAACAGGAAAATGGGCAGGTAGAGCAGTGGAATGGGAAATGTAAGAACATGCAGACAGAATGCATTTTTACTTTTAAAATGGATGAAGAATGAGTGAGTATGACTTAATCTTTGTAGCAGAGTGATTGTTGTCTTTTTCGTATGTAAGAAGGCAGGAGTAGGAGGAATTAAGTTTAGAAAAAAAAGGAAGAAGAGGAGCCAGGAGGAGCTGGCTGTTCAAAGTGAAGTATTAGTAATTTCCTATAATTTAATCAGACCAGATCCCAGAGCAAGATAATGAGAGCATGACCTACAAAAGAGGACTTTTTGGAAGTTAAAAGGGTTTCTAACGTGAAGCTTCACAAGGCATGTGATTTGTCATGAAGCACTGGATAGAGGACTTTTTTTTTCCCTTTCACGTTGCAAAGAAATCAAAATGTAGACATGCGTTCAGATGGTTAGGGAGAGCTGATATGGATCGTGTCTGGAATCTTTTTACTATTGCAGCTTTTCAAGCATGACTCTGGAGTTCTTTAAGAGTATATCTTCTAAATAACATTTTGTTTTGTTTCCTAGTATAGCGTTTTTTGTTGCCTAGTTTGCTAATCGTGGTACGTGATTTGTATCATTTGGGTTTACGCATACAAATCCCTCCAGGATGTTTGGAGGCTAAAGTATCATATGCCTTTCAAAAATAATAATAATATGTAAAATACCTGGACTACAAAGTAGCTAGCAGTATGTAATAGAATCCAGTTTTCATGGGGACGGGGAGAGTTTTCTTCCTCTCTCCTTTTGCCCCCCAAAGTAAAACTTTTTTTTGTTCTACTTTAAATGTTTTTTCTAAACAATACATGCTATGTATTGATATGAGCATGAAGAATAAGAAATTATATTGGACTGAAGGAAAAAAAAAAACCTTCAAAAAGGTGGATAATATCCCTTTCTCCAGGGATCTTCTTTTTAAAATGTAGTTAAGTAATAAAACTCAGACTTGACCCCATACTTCATTTAAAGAGACACATGCTCTAGGGTGCAGACAACATGAATGCTGCACTTATACACTGTGTTGTGGCTACTGTAGTGGAGGATTCAGCAACTTATACCCATAAGCTCACATGAAAGCTTGTCTTTCAGGTTTTCTTTTTTGCAGACTTAGTCACCTTTATAGTAGTGTTATGCCCCCAAAGACAGTTTCTCTTTTGCTTGCCTGGTATCCTGCTTGGTCTAGACACCAAGTATTTTGAATGTCCTGTCTGAACCTGATAGCTCAGTAGTTAGCTCTATTCCTTAAAATTTCTCCTGTCTTTCAAGGCATTTCCTTGTTTGTGGTGTAATTATACCGAGTAGTGGAGTTCCAAGTTAAGCCTAGCACTAAGACAAGGCTATTCCACTTTGCAGGTTAAGAATTCTAGTCCAAGTTGGAGTAATTTGGAATGACACAAAAGTCATGTTTGGGTCTGAAAAATATTCAGTAAAGAGAGAAAAACTGGGTTGCATAAATAGTCCTTTCCGTCATTCTTTTCAGTACTTAGACAAGAGGATTGGAAGCAGAGGGGAAAGAGTGACTAGTGCTTGATAGCACAGCAGACCAGCAGAGAGAAGGTTGCATGCGAGACTGATGATTTAGTTGCTGTTTAGAATAAATCCCATTAAAAATTAAAGGGTTACCAAGTGATAGCGGTCTTGTAATGAGTGGTATAATCAGCAGTTTCCGCAGATGAAATTAGGATCCAAACATCTGCACTGTTTTGTTTCTTTTATTTGAGGTGCTCTCACTGGGGTAGAAATAACATTTTTGAAACAACTCAAAGCCAAGCTACTGTCATCATCCCTTTGAAATCTGCATGGCTCTACTCTGAGGATTCCTTTCCTCAAGAAGGGTTTGTAGCTCTTGCTGGCCCTCATCTGCCGTTTGCAGCTTGGATATGGTTTTCCTCTGTTGCAGGGCTTTCTATGCAGGTGTAAAGAACGCTTTCCTGCATGGTCTCAAGTTTTATCTGAAAGTTTCTGAAAGGGAAAAGATTTGGCACAAGTTTGCTTTAAAATTACAACTTCCTATTTTGAATGAATGTTTTGGACATGTCCTGAATCTTGGTGCGTGTTAGATTTTGTAAGATGCTGTATCAGGGCAAGTAACTTTTAGAAAAATGCATTGAAAGAACTGCTGGTTTTACTAAGTGTGTATTTAGCTTAATGAATAATCCCCATGTGTGACTTTAATGAACACAAATTCTTTACAAGCTTCTCAACTTCACTTTGATTTGTGTAGTAGGACAAATAATTACTCATCTCAAAAATGAAAATACGAACAGATCTTCCCCAACTAGATGATCCTTATCTGGAGTGCAAAGTAAGGAACAGAGAGGGTGGCAGACAAGTGTATTTAGACAGCAGCTGGTGGCGTAGCTGTGTTTGCGTGCTTTCCTGAAGCACAGCCAGAGTCTCTCCCTTTATAAACCACTGTGCCAAATCTAGACCTGGCAACTAATGACTGAGGGCCCATTTCTTTATGTGTTTGGAGCAGAACTTCCTCTTATCTACCTCTGTGTTTCTGGCACTTTGAGCCCATGAGGAGCCCTTCTCAAGCACCAGAGTAAGCATAACAGCCTAGAGCTGCTCTAATTTCTGCTGCCTCCAGGCTCTCACCCTGCTCCTCGTTCTGGAAAGGAAAGGCTGACATAATCCTTTTGTCAATTCTGCGTTGCCAAAGGGAGTTCTTTGCACAGCGAAAAGCTCTGAAGGGGGCTCTTCTGCCCACCTTGAGGTACTTGAACGTTGCCCATAAGGCCTAAATAGGCTTCGTCGTAATTGTTTATATTGTCTTCCTGCACAGTCCTGTGCCACACGGAGATAACAAAGCAAGCTCTAAATAAGCAGCCTTTTGTACAAGAGGCCGTTATCACAACAGTGTGCTCAGGTTAATTCAGCTCTGCTACTTGTGGGTGTACTCCAGTTGGCTCAGATATCACCACATAGCACTGCGTTATTTAGTACCGACACACTCTCAGGAGAATCAGAGCTGTTGTCTTTGAAGGCTTTTGCTGGCCTGCATAAAAGTTGTTGGTAAAGCCCACGGAGTTCTCAGCTGAGAAATGCACTTTGGAAAAATAAGATCAAATTCCATTATGACTGTCACACCTGTTCGTTTGTTCAGCAGAAAAAGCCAGGAAAGGATTGGACATGAACATGAAACTTCCTCTGCACTTCTAGCTATTTCTCTTTATCTAAATTTTAGGTGGATTTTTAGGCGGAATGTCAAAACAGGTTGCTGTCATTTCTACTGTGTCTGTGCCATAAGTAGCCATAGCAGTAGTTTCTTGTACTGGGAACTTGGCACAGAATCCTAAATTTCTTTAAAATAAGATAAAGTTCGAGGAATGTCCACTTCTAATTGAGTGCTTCTAAATTCGAGGAATGTCCACTTCTAATCAATTATGTGACCTCTGACTTCTTAAGGTTGAAAGCTGAGGTGTAGGGCCTAAACCCATGTGTCTGGCAGTGAGCAGTGCCTATTCCACATGCTCTCCTACCAGTACGAGTAGCTTCCTAATCCTCTCTTATTTGGCTTTGCTTGTTAACCCCAAGCAATCCTCTCAGGGACAGAGAAAGCAGCTGTCTTTGGTAGCAAACACAGCACAACTAAACACTTCTTGAAGTTTCACCTAGATACATTACCATAATATCATCCTTGTGGGAGGAATTAGAAACTCAGGGAATATAATTTGCCATGCTTTAAACTGACTTTGGGAGAGAGTAAAAGATTAAATTATAGGCAACTAGATTCCTGTGACATGTACAGGAGGGAATAATTTCAGTATCTGAAACCTAAGCCTTCTCTTTCTGAACCAGTTGGAAAGCTAATGAGAACAAAGCACCTCGGGTGAGTAATAGGGCAGAGTAAAATGGTAAATGAGGAGCCCATTATTTACCAGGAATTGAGCAGGAGAAGTTGCTTATAGCAAAAATAAACAGAAACTAGTCAAAACCAAGAGATCTTTCTTAAAGCAGGTACTCTGGTTGTTGTCACCTGCTGTGGTTGAATATTGCCATCTACACAGTTTGTGAGCTCCTCCCTTTGCATTGTGACCCCTTGATAGAGGTTGTGAGCACAGTAGGGATAATTACAGGCACTGTAGCACCTTGATCTGAGGCTTCCCATGTTCTGTTTATTGCCACCTGCATATTAACATGACAGGGATTTCTAGTTGACTTTGTTGTTTCTTTTACTTTATTGATCCCTAGAACATCTTTAATAAATATGTTCTAAAGCAACAATTTCATGTATTTTAAAAATCCTTTTCTAAGAGTCAATGTTTTGAGTGCTTAATGTGGGTTTTTCTCTTTCTGTGTGTTAATGAAAGGGAAGGAAAGTTCACAGTATTTGCTGTCACTGTCTTTCTGACTTCAATATTTAGAATAATTTAAGATGGCTTCAGTGTGTTCCCTGAATGTTGTTTTTAAAATTGAACTTAATGTTTATTATCAGGAATGGGCCATCTTTGCAGCCTTCCTCTGGTCTCCCTTGTAGTGCTAGGGTGATGCAAATGTTATGGAAGTTGCCTTGGTCCCCAGATGGGGATTCTTCTTGCATGGGGATGTTTCTAGGAGAGGAATAATCCTGTTATTTCATACATCTTCATATCACCGCAGCTTGGAATAGGCTGTGAATCAGAGATGGGAAGGGTTAGAGCTGAAGCCACAGCTGGAATGCATTCTGATCTGCTTATTGCTAGTTAGGAGCCATTTCCAGCTGCTGCTGATAAGCTGGTCTCCAGGCTGAGGCTGGGTTAGAAAACACGAGGGACAATCAGAGCTCGTGCTGTGTTCCTCCTTTGCCAAATACCCACATATCTCACAGGAGAGAACCTGACCCTGCGCGTAAATCGGACAGAAGTGTTTGGATTATTGAATATGTAGCCGTAGCGATTCTTTCGAATCGAGTGGAATGAACTGCTTTTGCCAGGATGCCACTGGGATTGTTGGGAAGTTGAGATGTCTTATTCATGCTTAGAGAAGGAAATAATGAGCTAACCAAAAAGGTCAAAGTAGGCATAGGTCAGGATGTACAATAGCACATCATCTCATCAAGGTAGGCAAACACAACCAGTTCTTGGACAGGTTTTCAAACTCCAGTATGTCTTTTCTATGAAGAGCAGCCAGCCAGCCACCTACAGCAATAAAGAGACAGAGCGAGTATGGTCTTCTTCCTTCCCCAGAAGTACCTGGGTTAACCTTGTGCCTGGGAGATGAAAACCTCCCTTTGGCAAACAAGAATTTTTCCCTTGCTACTTGACTGGTGCTGTAACTGTGTTCCTTAAACAGTTTTTGGGTCTAAGAGTTCTAGATTGCAATGACTGTTGGGCTGTATGATGATTGTGTGGATGTTTGGAGGCTCAGCAGGATAGTATACAGACATTAGATCTCTCTTTTTGAGTGCTGGTTTGGTTGGGTTTTTTTCCCTTGTGGCTCAACAGGACGTTTTCCTTAGAGAATCCTCACACCTGTTGGCAGAGCTTCACACACAGCTTTTTTCAGCTTTAATCCTTTTATAGTAATACTACACTGACAAGATCTGTTTTTCTTCTTTTTCTCTTTCTTCAAAACCACTTGTGGTGTAATCACTGCTTTTATCACTGATAATTCTTCTCTTTTTCGCCCTTCGCCAGTCAGTATTTATGATAAGTTTTCTATGCCAACTGAAGAAGATTGGTCAGGAAAAGGTAGGAAAGTAGAGAAAGTAATAGCCATTTTTCATTTTGGCAGTAGCAGTACTTTATCAGTGTCACACCCTGAACGCTATTGGTGGTTTCAGAAGTTAATAGAAAGAGAAGTTATTTGGAACTGGTTCAAGAGAAGATACAATATGCCTTTAAGCATTGGAGAAGAGAGGAAAAATAAAGGTTGCCATTTGTATCATCCCTGACATTTTTGGCCTGGCTTAAGAAATTAGAGACAGTGGTCATGGAGAAGGCAGATCAGAAATACCATGTTCTTCTGTAGGACTTCTGATTACTCTTTCAGCCGAATGTCTCCTGAATTTCTCTTTTCTGTGGCAGCATAAAGACATCAGAAAGTGCTCTCAAAGATTACCTTGTGCATGAGAGACAAGGAAATACTGTTTCCTCCACCTTTGTTGGTTATGTACAGTGCATAGGAATACATGCCAGGGAATTAACCTGCTGTCCTAGGCACATATGACCCAACACAAAAATAGTTTCAGCCTAAAAGGGAGCCTGTTTTCTAGTTAGGCCCTGTAGGAAAGATACACTTAGTAGTTTCATGGAGAAGCTGAGGTAGGTCATTGAGGTTGTGCATCGTAGAGCAGTTGTCCCTCGGAGGAGCAGAGGTCAGTGGGGAAAAAGTTGGGAAACATCCTCCTTTAAATGATTAGATTTAATGTTCTGGATGCTGCTGTGTGTTTTGCAGTGCTGCTGAAAGCTTCTAACAGAATTTTCCTCAAGTGTCAGAGCTGTACTAGGCTTCCCTCAGTCTGTCCCTGTACAAACCCTAGTCAGAGTTTGTCACCTCTCAATTTCAAAATTTGACTATGCCTTTCAAGAGATACAGGAAACCAGTTCTATTGCACAGTCCGTTGTATTTAATAACTTCTGTGTGTAGAGGAAGAAGGATGATATATGTAATTATTCTTTTGGTTTCAGTATCTATGCATCAGCTATTTTCTGTTCTCCTGTTCTGGAAATCTCTTGCTATTACTAGTGAGAGAGGAGGTATGGAAAGGAAAACTTTACCTGCGATCATGTGCATCTTTGCTTTCTAATAAACCTTGCCATAGGTTTAATATTCCATTTGTAGCCGAAGTCAGCTCACTGGCAAGGACAATGGCCTTCAGTAGTTTTTTGACTCTTCTGCCACCTGTGAGAATTGGACTGCTCTTTAGATTCCCACCAGGGGCACCGAAGCAGCCCTGCCTTGAAGATGCAATTAGTAACTGTAGTGCTTCAGTAGTATTTGCTTGTCTTTACCTTTCTCTGTATGTTAATGATTTCTCCCTGTATTATAGATGTAGGGGAGTGCATGCCTTGGGAAGGAAAGTGGTTTAGACCTCATAGGAGGAGTTGAGGAGACTTGGAACCCCCTGCCCAGTGTTTGTGCTCAGCCAGGCAAGGAGTAGTGATGGAGAGACAGCAGCTGCTCTTGCTGTGGTGTTCGGGTGGGCTGAGGGAGCACTGAGGGTCCTACACAGAGCCAGAGTTAATGTGGAAGCAGCAGCCTCAAATAATGACAGCAAGGGAGCTTTATTTTCTGGAGCTATCACTTTGGTATTTAGAAACCTTTTTTAAATAAGCCTGTTGTAATCTTGTTTATAGTAATTAAGGATTTGCTAGTAATTTAAATAGTTGGTTTTGGCAATGTGCAGGTTGTCTTCTTAGAGGTATTGCTAATGTCATGTTGAAAACATTTACACAAGAATAAAAGTCAAGGAAGCAGGTAATTGACTGATTTATCAACCTTAGCAGACAATTTTTTCTGATACATCATGGTGGCTATGGTAAATTTACTCTGGATTGCTTAAGGGCACGATCCTATATGGTGTGTACAACACATGAGGGCAACTCCTCGGAATGAATGGGTGAAGGAGCAGGTAATCAGCCAGCGTGGTTTTGGTGCCTCAATTAGCCTTTTGGTCAATGGCTTGTCTCCTAGGAAAGTTGGGAATTGCTACGCACAGCACAGCTCAGAACACAGGTGATTTACAGCTTTCTTGTGGAGATTTTAGATCAATTTTAGTGTTTTAGGCAGTGTGAGAACTTTTGTAAACTTATGGCCATTCCCAGGCCATAATGCTAAGTTGCAGTTGTGATCAGGGAATTATTTCTTTTCTTTGAAAATTGTCTGTATGCAACAAACTGGTATGTTTGAACACTCTTCTCACTTTTTTTGCTAACTGCATTGATGCTTGCAACTTCTCCTCTGCTTCCTTTCTACCTGTAGGGGCAACTAAAACCGTGTTGCTGTGGTGACCCTGTCAGTTTTAAATGACAAGCCGCACTAAAATGAGTCACATCTATTGAGGGCTAATCAGCGGTGCAATAATCTGTAGCTCAAATGGATCACACTGTTCTTGGCTACTGTAAATTGTGAGGCATATTTGAGAATTCCTATGCCTCCTTTTTTTTCCTGTTGGGGTTGTGGCTGCCGAGGTTTGCAGTGCATTTCAGGCAATGAAGATGCATTTTGTCACAGTAAAGAGTTGAGACAGCTATCACTGCAGCCAGTTCTGGGAGGTGGCAGGTCAGGGGCAGGCCTTAATTAAGATGAATTGTTGGCTGATGAAGGCACTCAGTAAGAGCAGGCAGTTTACAGATGTAGCTCAAGACCAGAGAACGTAGGTATGCAAAATAGAGCAGACCACCAATTTTAATTGTTACCAGGTTAAATGACGATTAGAAGACAAAGCTTTCCTGTGGGTTTGGTTGGGGGTTTTTTGACATCTAGAGGATACAAAATGTGACCTAAGAAACTGTAGTATTCATAATTACTTTAGTTTCGGTATGGAGGCTTCTATGACCGAGAACTGAACTACCAGAAAGCACGTAGCCATTTGGAAATGAGTAACCGAGCCTCTGCTTTGCAGCTAGACTATGTTTAAGATAAGGTAGTTTTGTGTTTCTGCTTAGAATTTCCTAATAGAGACACTAGTTCTGTGTTCCACAAGCAGCTTCTTAAAGAAGGTTTCATTAATGACCTGCCAAATGGTATAAAATCTTATTCATGGAGTTAGATGTTATTGAAAGATGGCTTTAAAATATTATGGATTTCTATATTGAGTATTTGGCATTCATGTGATTCTCCCACAATAATTTGATCTAGGGTAGAAACTAAAATTCCTCCTTTAGAGACTTTTCTGGTTGTAGCCATCTTTTCCAAATTGTTGGCTAGAATTGTTTGAGGCTTCATTTTCATTGAAGGCATATATAATGAAATTTTAGAATATTTTACCTCCTTTATGAGGTAGACTGACATGATAGGTCTTGTCTCTGTATGCTAAGGATAAGAGAAGTCTTGAGAATAATCTTTAGTTCTTCTTATTTTGGAGGTGCCAGCATCCCTATTATCATTCAGTATTTCATATTTTCACGCTGCAGCAGCCTATTCCCTTAGACATCTATACAGAGTGAAACTAACGAACAAGCAAAGTACATTTTGGCTAACTAGAAACAATTTTAAGGAGTTTTTAAGCTTCTTTATAACTAACAAAAGGTAGAATTTTTAATTGCCATGCTGAACTTTACATGTAAGTGGCAAATGTGCACTGATGTCAGCGATACACTGCCATTCCAGGTGCAGGGAATCTCTCTGGATAGACTTGCACATGAACCCTTTGAACTACCACAGATTGTTAACTCTGTTTCCCATTTCCAGCAGAGCTGTGGGACTAACAGTGGAGCTGCTGCACATACAGTTTTTCCTCAACTTTATAATAATTTATCAGAGTCATAAACTGATATCATAGCTGGTTTGAAAAGATACATGGAAGCCTGAAATTCCTGATAAGGGACTTTAATCTGGCTCAGAAGTTGCTGCCAAAAAAGTTGTTTGGTTTTATAGAGAATGGTTTATCATCTTCTCTGTTTACATCAGGAAGAAGAGGTGTATTCCTTTGATATGTTAATGCACTGACTCCAGGTTTTTGGTTGGCCATATTCCTTTACTGTATAAGTCAGTCTGATAATTATCTCATGCTTTATGAACCGTGTGCCCAACCTCAACTATAGGTTATTATAGGATGCTTGTAAGGGCCTGTGGAAGAAACTTTCAGTAAGTCTGCCCATGGTATTTTGCTCAGCCTCCATAAAACTGTTGCAAGAACATTGGTAACATAAAATAGCTTTTGTAAGGAACATGATTCTCTATTGTTTTACTGACACTTCATGTGTTTTATGAACCTGTCTTGGGGCTACTAGGCTGCCTTTGCAGCATAAGCTGACCTCAAAAATATTTGCTTCTTCTGAAAACTTCCATCATAAAAATCAACTGTCTTTGTATACCTTCTCTCCAGTTATTCTGTGTGTTGATCACAGAATGGGTCAGGTTGGAGGGGACCACGGTGGGTCATCTGGTCCAACCTCCCTGCGCAAGCAGGGTCATCCCAGAGCACATGGCACTGGATTGTGTCCAGATGGTTCTTGAATATCTCCAGCAGGGCAGACTTCTCTCTGGTCAATCTATTCCAGTGCGTGGTCAGGGCACAGTAAAGAAGTTTTCCTCGTGTTCAGGTGGAACTTCCTGTGCATCAGTTTCTGCTGTTGCCTCTTCTCCTATTGCTCAGTGCCACCAAGCAGAGCCTGGATGCATTGTCTTGACACCCCCCCTTTAGATACTTTTATTCATTGATGGTCCCCTCTCAATTGTCTCTATTCAAGGCTGAATGGGGCCAGCTTTCTCAGCCTGTTCTTGTAAGAAAGGTGCTCCAGTCCCTTAAATGTCTTTGTAGCTCTCTGCTGGGCCAGAGCCCCACGTCTCTCTTGTACTGAGGAGCCCAGAACCAAACGCAGCACTCCAGATGCAGTGCTGAGTAGAGTAGCCAGGATCACCTTCCTTGGTGATCAGGTTGGGTCAAGTCAGCTAGTGGAAAGTTTTTGTGTAGGCTGTTCTTTTGTGACGCACCTCTTAAAGAGATAGTCTTCAAAAACATTCCCCTTCTCTAAGGCCGTGTGTATTCTGTTCTGTTTCACATGCACACCTCAAGTACTTCAGCTCACTGAGCCTGAAATACTGGCAAAATCCAGCTAGAATCAATTGATTCTAAATTATAGTAAGCAAATATCATACATGTTTTATTATACACGTGTACTATTTATATGTAACATTGTTATTTATTACTTTGTAAGACATACTGCTCTGGCCTCCTACTTTCATGGTTGCTGATTACTGTGCCTCACTGTTAAGACATTATTTCTAGGTCTTTAGAACTTTTTTTCTCTCAGGAAGATGCTGCCTACCAATTCTAGAGAAGAGGGTTTTTTTAATTGGAATCAGAGTATAGGGGGGCCAACTCAGCTACAGATGTCCCAGATTAGGCTTCTAAAGAAGTCTGCATGATATTGACTGCTGTGGCCATCCTGACTGCACCGGCCAGCTCTTCCCTGAGAGGTGTTATATGTTGTTGAGGTTTGGGATGGGAGAGAGAATCAATCCTCAGTTGTTTTTTTTCTGACAAAACACGATGTACTTTGCACCCCACAAGACCAGAGGAGATAGGTGGCTCAGATTGTTGACTCCAGCTGTCTTCTTATTCCTGTCTCCTTTGCATCAGTATTTTTCCTGATTTCTTGACAGAGTGAGTAGTTTTCTGCAGGATTACAGAGTTGAAATTGGCTCATGAAGCAGTCAAACAACAGAGCAAATCTAAGGGAGGGCACAGAGCCATCACTTCTGTTGGTCTTGAGGTTTTGTCACCTCACTACACTGTAAGGGGATGCCTGTTCCTTTGTTGCTTAAAATATCCAAGTCCCAGTGGAGGCCACCCTCCTCAAACACTAATCCCACAGCTACTAACTATAACCTCCTGCCTAGAACAGAAGAATAGCTAATCTTTCGTGGAGGCAAAATGTCAAACATCCATCATTCTAGGAGTTCTCTTTTGAACTTGCTTTTGGGGGAGATCAGACTTGTCTTTGTAAGGTCCTATCTTGTGGTCTGTCAACCAGCCCTGAGAACTTTCAACAAGTAGTGACAGCTCACCTCAGGAGAAACCACATGTTTCTGTCCCCTTCCATGGATGCTTGCTAGTAAAAGATGGATTTTTTGGCAGCTAATGAAACCCACTTGGCACATTTATGCTGGGGCTTGTGGCTGAAAGTAGAAGGCCACTGCCTCTGTTTCCCATCTACCACAAATTTCCTGTCCTGTGAGGGACAGGGAATAAAGGCAGTTTTATGTTGTCTGTGATAAGCTTTTTCAGTAATCTGTCTTGATTTCCTTTTTCCTTGGAAGAGTCCATCACACCTGGATTCTGCCTTTGAGAGGAAACTGAGGTGTTGTACATGCATTTTGATATTCTATGGCTGTCTAGTGGTTTGCAAACCTGGATCTGTAAAACTTGGACACATTCAGTTGTTTGTGTGTATAGGCAAAGCATCTTGAAGAGTTCTAGTTACTGCAAAATAATTAACATTCTCTAATCTTTTTTGGCTCTGAGTCCTTTTTCACAAAAGCAGTACTAGAGAAATTGTTAGGCGAATATTCTGGGGTTTTCTTGTATGTGGATTTTTTCAAAGTCACTCTAAGTTAAGGATAAAAGTAGGGAATATATGCCCTGTCTTTAAAAGCTGTGCCTTCCTTTTCCCCTCTCCTTCTTCCCTCCAGTTAGATAAATCATTATCTTGGAAGATGTGGAGATGAAATACAGAGTCCTACCTAGGGCTTCTTTCCCTGTCTAATTGTGTGAGTATTTTCACTTAACCTAAACACAGGGGAGAAGGACAGAACAGAAGAGCTGTGGCTTTTTGGCAGATCCTTCTTGCAGCTGTGCTGCTCTCTTTAGGTCAGCCTGCAGTAGAGAAATTTGGTTCAAGCACCAGCAACACTACTAAACCATTTTGTGAGGAGGTCAAGAGTTGAATAATCATCCCGTTGATAAGGAGCAAGCCAGAAATTCTATTCAAAGAGGATGGTGACTTCCTGTGCTGCTTACCTATTATAGGTCGCAGAAATTGTGAAGGGAAAATGGGGGACCAAGGGCATTCTAGCACATGACTATTTATGTAACTGTGACTTTTAAGTCTTATTTGCTGCTGTAGATATACGAAAGGTAGTCAAAGCAGGGCTTTGCATTTTTATTAAAATCATGATTTTCTAGCAAGCATCCCTATGGGAAAATCAACACAGCTGCTGCTCTGGGTATACAGCCTCATCAGATGTGGCTGCAAGTACTTTTTAGAGGTGGAGACTATGGGGTGTTGGTGCACAGTGTGCCCAGCTTCTTGAATGTAGACTTACCACACACATATCTGCATGGTTTGATGGGTGTGGGAACCCATAAAACTTGTTCAGCCCAAAGACATTACATTCGCCCTTTTTTGAAAAAATTTGAAATGCTTAAAAATCAGCCTGGATACCAAAAGGGTAGTTTGTAGGCAGGCAGATAGACTGAGCAATTTATGTAGGATAGCACAGAATAGACTTTCCAGATATGACTGTCATTTTTAGGTCTGTGCCTTCTGGTTTCTATAGTACCTGATTGTGAAATCAGCAAGGGCTTATGTGCAGCTGACACCCAGAGAAAATGTGAATTAGAAAGTGATGTGATATCAGCAAGTGGTCTCTTGTAGTTATTCTTTACCCTTGCTAAAGTGGTGCACTTACACAGTTTACATAGTTTACCTAAAGGTAGCTGTTGTATTTGGTCCTTGGCTCCTTCCTTCTTTTCTCCTCCATATTATTTGGTCTGAAGAGGTAGGATGGAGACACAGGGAGCCTGTGCTGATCTTGAATTAACAGCCACCACGTGATGGGAAAACTTGTCTTATTTGGGTATGATGGTGGCAAGTCATGATGGAACCTGATTTACAGCAGGAGAGGGTATCCTGAACTGGACTGTCAGGACAGTGAATTCTGGCCTGTGGCCTGATTCCCTAGTCCTCATTTGAGGGTTCCAAGAAAGCAATCAGGAAGGACTAAAACAAGAGAACTCATCTTGGAGGCCAAATATGAGCATATCAGTTTACTATCTGTCTCACCTCTCCTTGTCCATGACTGGTTAAAAGCCTTTGCAATTGTCATTGCCTTCTTGGTTGTCGACTGTTGCATCTCTTCATTCATTCCGCTTTTCTTGCTATTGCTGATAAAAGTCACCCAAGGCTAAGTCCTAGCTTACTCAGGTATTGTCTCTGCCTTATCTTTGATGCATCTGCCTATTTACTTGGCCTTAAACTGATTGCTCAACCGAGCCAGCTGGTGCTTCCGCAGAACTCCTTTTGGATGGCTTCCTGCTTCATTTAAGTTTAATGCGTTCTTTTAAATTCTTTAGGTATCTTTGCAGAGCTCCTCAGTTCCCTAGTGTAAAGCTATCACTTAATCCCAGCTCTTTCAGTAGGCCTAGGTACAGTGTTCAGTGTAAAATAATCCAATGGATGGTTTATGGTAGGTGCTAGAGATGAAATGATAGAGCTGTTGAGGCAGCAAATTAGGAAGATGATCTGGGTGTCAAATGGACAACAAGTGCAATTGTAACTTTATTTAGATTGACACAATCTTGAATGATCATATCTGAAATCCTTGCACAGATCAGGGTAATTGATATCAATAAAGGTGAGGTTTGACTCCTATATCTTTAAATCCTGGTTCTGTACGTTCCCTGTTTTTCCTTGAAATGTAAAAAAAAGGGGCAATTT
Source organism: Callaeas wilsoni (assembly GCA_013398955.1). Classification (NCBI taxonomy): domain Eukaryota; kingdom Metazoa; phylum Chordata; class Aves; order Passeriformes; family Callaeidae; genus Callaeas; species Callaeas wilsoni. Next base: position 17,886 of record VWPU01019149.1, read on the forward strand.
TGATTAATTTATCTCATCAACAATTTTCCTGTGTGCATTTCTTTGAAGTTATTTGACTTCAACCTACTTCTGTATTTGCTTTAATTTTTATTCTGTAATCCCATCATTACAATTTCCATATGTTTCATACCACTGTAGCATATGGATTTCTGTATTGAAGTTCTGTAATTTACTCATTACAGTGAATGATTAAAGTGGAATTTTGTCCTGCTTAGCACAAAAAATCATTCTCTGGGGTGGGTTCTTTAGCTGTAGCCTCTTCTCAGATAATTTCTGATGTTTCAAATCATGTTCTTTCTATCATGTTTTCACTGCCCATGCCTGCTGCTCAGTAACACAACTTTAAGACTCTTCCCTTTCCTGTAGCTCTAACTCACTGCATTAGTATTTCTTCCCTCCAAGTCCTACAAAGTGGAGCTGTGGATCGTCACACTTGCCACTTTCAGGAATGGCATGTGTCCATTGCACTGGGTACAGTTAAAGTTTCCAGCATTTGAATGAAGTGACTCAGTGTATAAATCAACAAACATGTTTATCTTTTTCAGTTTTCAGATATAAGTAGTTTGAGCAAGTTAATATTTACATTTCTATTGGCACCAAGGTCAGATTCTAATCAGCACTCTAAATAAAAGGGCAGATGATCACAAAGTGAAATAACACACTTTGGGATCAATAAGATTTGTCTGTCAAACTGATCTCTTGAAGAGGAAAATGAACTTCTCTGTATTTGAAAACAAGCAGATGAGTTGGCGAGCGAGGGAGACTGGCACTTCTTCAAACAGTGCTTTCTGCACACATTTTTGGCTTTGCCAGAGATAGATACATGGGCTACGTCAGTGGCAGCAGTCACCCAGCAGTACTTTGGTGCCTTTTGTTATTGCTGACAGGAATGGAGAATATTTTTTTGAGGCTCCTGGATGCTGTGTGTTGTGATAGTCCTGAAACATCTGGGATGTCTGTAATTTCCACTAGCCTCCTCCAGTGGCAAAAGGTTTGGGAAGCAGTTCTCATTTCAGAATTGCTCTGGAATTCAGGAAGAAGCAGTATTGACAGGTCTTGACTCTTGAATCGTGATGAGAAGAGCTCCATAACTGTGTTGTGAGAGAAGGGAAAAACAAGTAATGCAGATTTCTACCACAGATGTGAAATACAGCTGAAATTTCTTGACAGACACATGGAGGTCGGCTCCTGTTTCAGACAAACCTGGTCTGGGTGACCCATGAACCCCCCTGGGTTCTGAGGGAAGATTTTATATAATTTGAAATCATAAAGAAGTTGTTGTATTGGGTTGATTTTCTCCTGAAGTTCTCAAGCTTGTTCAAACTCACAGGCTCGCAAGTCAATGTGAATTAAAATTCTGCCCTGAAGGCCTTGAAAGGCAACTTTGCTTAGAAATGAAATTGCCAGGCTTCACTGTTCTGCTTCTAAACCAATTCACTGGTGTTTAAAGGGAGGCTTGACTGAGCTCGTGATAAGACACTGATGCTGGCTTTTTCAGCATTAACCTTACAGCCTTCAAATACAGTGGGCTTGATGCTGCAGCAACTGGGAATTACTGAGAAGAGGAAAATTAGAACAGTGTCAGCAGTTAGAGGTCTGATTTCTGGCTACAGAAAGAAACTGTACTGGTGGAAAAAAGAGTATCCTGCTGGCTTTTGGGATAGTGAGGCTGCAGAGGAAATTTGCCCTTTATTATAGAGACTGCATGAAGCTTTGAGAGGGCTTGAGTGGTCACAGGTAGATTAGCAACAGGAGAGGGAGCTCTCAGTGCATTACCTAAAGAGCAGGGAAATCCTGGGCTTGGGAGCAAGCCTTTAAATGAAGAGGCCTTCTCTTCTGCTGCTCCCTGTCAATAACATGGTGGTGGCTGCCCTTCTGTATAGGCAAGACCAATGCGGAATGCACGTGTCTGGTAAAAGAAAGAAATTGAGATCCACGGCAAGGAACAGAGACGTTTATGGGTTTAGTAAGCTGTAGCTTTCTCTGAAACAGAAGTCTGCTCTCTCTTGGATCCATTTACACTTAACTATGCCTCAGACTGTAACGTTTGACTGGGTTTCTGGCTGAAAGGAAATGCAATTCTCCCTCCCTGTGAATGGATGGGAAGTACAGAGACAGAGAGAGTGGGGTTTTCAGGGGAGAGGAGAGAGAGTTTCAACAGACAAATGTAAGTGGTAGGAAACAGGCTAGCTCTGGCTCCAGAGCTGAGTAGTGGTGTCAACTCCAGACTGTGTCCCAGAGGATGTGCCCTGCACTTGGTGTATCAGTTCAGACAAAGTGCCAGTAAGATGCTTTTTTGGCTTCCAATCCAGAACTCGTTCGCATCTGGGATGAGTGAATAGATCTCTCATCTGAGTGCACCCAGCTGTACAGACATGCTCAAGTTACTTTTTTAATGTTCACGGCGTGAAAAGGGAATACATTCAGTTCTCCTTTAACCTGCATAAGTGCTGGTTCAACTGATCAGCACCTATCTCCTTCATTTGAATGTGCATGCTACTGGCCTTTATGTACATGTTATTGCTGTGCCTGTGATGTTAACTTGGACAATACCGAAATAATTCTAGCTAAGAGCTTGGGTGTTTGTGTGGCTTTTGTTTGTTTTGAAAAGGGAATATACTAGCCCTCTTCTGCTTGAATTACCAACCTAAGGTAACTGAGTGGCTTTTTTTGCTGGCTTCTAAAATATTGGTGACTTTTTTTCCAAAGGGGTTTGAGTGAAAGAAACTTTCTGTGAGAGACTACTGTTCCTCATGTTCTATATAACATAAAAGAAAAAAATCTTTGTTTTCAGAATGTATGTTTGTATCTCTATACTACTCATGATGCATTTGTCTGGAGTTTTCCTTCTTAAATTCTTTGGATCAAAGCAATAATAGAACTCTAAGTTTTTATTCATTAACTTCTCTGCAAGTTTTGCAATTTGCTGGAATTAAATTGGGAATCTGGGAATAATACGTGTTCATAGACACAATGTATATCATGCAGGCTTATTTCCAGAATGTCAGTGGGGGGTTATAATAAATACTTTTGTCTTGCTGTAGTGTGATTACAAAGATGTTTGTGCAGCTTGGGACATTGAGTCTAAAAGCAAGAAATGTGAGAGGTATCTGGCAAGAGAAGATAATATGAATTTAATTCTAGCATTGCTGCTGTTCTTGACTATGTTCTAATTGGACAGGAAGATGTTAAAAAAAAAAAAGAAAAAGTCCTGTTCACATCTGTATGACTTCGAATACCTGTCAAGAAGAAGAGCAATCCAGGGTCACAGTGCTTTAAACACTGGCAGGTCTCAGGAGACACTCAGGTGTATTGCAGTTACCAGAGAGGCGAAAACATGACTTAACTGCAGGGAAACCAACACTTTTCCTTTTTTTCTTTTCAGCTAAACTAAATTCAGTTTAGGATGATCTTGAAAACTTTATTAAACAATGACAAATAAATAAGAACAACTAGTGTCTGTAGAAGACAACACTGTGTGTTTGATACTCCTTTCCCAAGTAGTTGCGGAGATGAGACCTTTAGCCTGCATTCATGTATTAGTCATTGCAGCTATTCAGGAAAGAATTGTGAATTATCGGTACAATTTTTATTTTATTTTAGATAGGGGTCACTGCAGGATTAGGCTGAGATTTGAGTAGCTGCACACCTGATCTACCTTTGAAAGCACACCTGTGCTGACTGTACAAATACACAAGTATGCAGTAATTTCTGATCTGTTAAATCCCTGCCTTATACCAGGGAGTTCACAATATTTTGCAGGATGTATAGAGTATGCCAATAAAGAATTGTTTGCAATATATGAATATATATTATGTTTATATGTATTGTTGCAGTTTTAGCGGCTTTACTTATGCAGAGTGAAAGATGACAAGTTTGTCACCATTTTGTCTTCTGAGAAGGATTTATTTGTTTTGGAAAGCTCTTTTTTCTGGTCAGTGAATCCAGGCTGATTCCAGTCCCATGCACTTTAGGGGTGTGTGTTAGGGGACTATTCAGGAGGGTCATGCAGAGGTCAGGCATGCTTCATGCTAAGAAACTGTTTTACGCAGATTTGGGAATAATGCTGTTGTTCATGGTTCCACACAGATGGTACCAGACAGGAAGAAGTGGAAGGTGAGCTCAGTGAAGAAGAACGCTGGTTTGGGAATTCTTCAGAAACTCCTTCAGAAGCATCATATGGAGAAGTCCAGGAGAACTTTAAGTTGTCTCTTGAGGACAGAATCCAAGAGCAGTCCACCTCCCCTGATACCTCTTTGGGAAGTGCAACGCCGAGCAGCAACACAGCAGAGCTGGGATCCATTGAAAATGAGGCACTAAGAGACACCCTACAGAGCAAGGAGCACCTTTCTCCAGATGTGTCCTCTCTGGGTGAAGAGGAACCTCCTGGTCCAAACAAGCCACTGAGCAGTAACCTGAGGCGGCTCCTGGAGGCTGGCTCCCTCAAGCTGGATGCTGCTGTTACAGTCAATGGCAGAGTTGAGTCGCCTGTAAATCTTGGCTCAAACATCTCCTTCTCTCCACCTGCTCACCATGCCCAGCAGCTAAGTGTGCTTGCCAGAAAGCTTGCTGAGAAACAGGAACAAAGTGACCAGTACAATGCAGGCAGTCACTTTATATGGAATCAAGGTAAGTGGTTGCCAAACTCAACCACCACCTGTGGTTTGTCCCCTGATTCAGCTATCCTGAAGCTGAAAGCCGCAGCCAATGCTGTTCTGCAGGACAAATCTTTTTCCAGGACTGAGGACACGATAAGATTCGAATCCTTTTCCTCACCTTTTAGCTCTCAGTCAGCCAGCTCCACATTAGCAGCTTTATCTAAGAAAGTGAGCGAACGAAGCATGACTCCTGGGCAGGAGCACCCACCTCCGGCCAGCTCCTTCCTTTCCCTGGCTTCCATGACCTCTTCAGCTGCCCTTCTCAAGGAGGTTGCTGCAAGGGCTGCAGGCACCCTCCTGGCTGAGAAGAAGAAATCACTGGTTCCTGAGGATCCCCTGCAGCTTTCGGAGATGAAACAAGAGAAAGCAACTCCACCACAGTCTTTGGAATTACTGTTACTACCAGTCCCTAAGGGAAGAGCATCCAAACCCACTAGTACAGGTATGGAGACAATTTGAGCCACTAAGTAGAAGGCATTTGTTTTTCTATAGGCTTATATAACATCTCTTCAGTGGGGCTGGATTTAGTTTTATTCCATGTCTTATGAAAATAAGAAATAGATACTTCAGGTGAACAATAGAAAAGCTTTTTGAAGTACCTCTTTGAGACCAAGCTGTCACAAATGTTTCCCTATTTTAAAGGTATGAGTGTACAGTTCAGTACTTTTTTTTTCCCTTTTATTCCATACAATAGTATTTTCCTCTCTTACCAAGTTTAGAATGTGTCCACAAAAATATTTAATGGAGAAGATCAAAGAATCCCTGTGAGGGAGCTCACAGTATCAGTGAGCATGTACAAAACTAGTGCTTTTGAAATATTGGACAAGGGAGAATTCTCCCTCCTGCTGTCTCTGTCACAAATGGACTTTTGTGTAATCGTTTACTACCATGTCCTAATTTACCAGAGTATATTATTGTGTTGCCACTTTTCATTAAAATTTTTTTTACAATCTTTTGTTGTTAACAAAAAAAAATCCCACTAAACTGCATTTCTCTAATTTGCTCAACAAGAACCATTTTGTACATCTAACTTTGGTCCATCAGTTCCAGCTGTTGACAGTCAAGGAATCAGGGTTATAGGGAAGAAGAAGCAACTCCCTGGGTAACAAAATCTTTAAAGAACTGGCAAGCTGTGCAGGGGAATTTAAATGATCCATCTTCAAAATAAGGAAAAATAATTTTTTTAATCTCTTTCTCTAAAAAGTTCACATCATGGATTCATATTTTTGGTGGAACATATGGCTTCAGGAGTTGTCAGTGTTCTGCTGGTGAGGAAAAGGAACCATGGCAGGTATCTTCACAAGATGTACAAAGTGGTTTAGTACATTCCAGCTTTATCAGACTGAGTTTTATCAGGAACACTAGCCTGGCTGTACAGGTGTAGCAAGCCGGTGTACAGATATGAAGCCTGACATGGATGTTGTGTAATTGCACTGCTGTTTTTCTGGCCTAACCTCTTTGTTTAGTGGTATTATGAGGTCTGGTCTGTCCCTGTGCATGTCTTGGTCAAAACTCATAGGGTAGAAGCTATTGTATGGACAGCAATGCTCATCCATCCTTTGGAAGAGGAGGGAGAGGGATGCAATGAGTTGCAGCCAGTACCAGTTTTTGCTCTGTGTTATACATGCGTTCTGTAAGTGCTTAACTGCTGCGTTTTGCCAAGGCAATTAAAGTGGCAAACTATTCTTGGCATGGGCCAGGCCTAAGGGTTTCATTAGTTTAGATGAAGTCCTTCTTGGACTAGCATAAGCTAGAAGCTGAACGTGTATATTTGCCATGAAAATAAATGTTACACATTCCCAATTCCTTTTGCTCATAGAACTTTATGGCACTGAAGGCTAAAAAAAAGTACATAATTCTATAATGTTTCGTCTTTCTTTTTCTGTCTGGTTGTTCCTTGAGACTTTTTTTATCTTTTCCCAGTAGGTATAGCTTGAGAGGTCTTTTTTCCTCCTCTCATACTTTGAACTTTTAATGCACTGAGGAGTTTGCTTTGCTGCTATGAATCTGATTCACTTCCCCACCAGCAACATGTAGCTTTGGTTATGAGATCAATACTCAGTGAAATTAATTAGATGTAAGTAAGGAGCAGCAAAGATGGAGGCTATTTAAAGAGGAGTAAGTTAATAACAAGAGTATGCCTGCTGCTCTTTTGTCCACCACGTTGAGCTATTTGCTCAGAATTCTTTCAGACAAGAAGCTGGAGCCATGGCTTATCAAAGAGTAGTTGCCTCTGAAATGGCTTGTCAGGTTTGCTCAACATAATCGTTACTTGCATTTTTATTATCATAAAGTGGTACAGAGAAGATAACTTTTCTATCAATCTGTTGATATTGCCAATTTTATAAACTGCTCACATATTTGGGGTGAAGTTTAAAAGGAAGCCTGGAATATCTGTTAAGTCCTGATTGTTTTGAAAGAGTGTGGATGACAGACCTTTCTTTTACTGACTGAATACTTATTTGGTGTAACTTAATGCCTATGATGCTTGTGATTTTGTTCCTAAAACTTCTTTGGGAAGCACTGGCTGATTCTCTCCTCGTCGGAGTAACTCTGTGATATAAAGTAGACGTTGATATAATTGAAGAAAAGTTGAAACCCCTGATTTTCTTTTTATTGTGAGCTTCATGCAATACAGTATAGAGCTAACATGGTTCATCTTTGGAGCACACTGGCATAGTTCCTGAGTAGCACTAATTGTCACTGTTATTGGTGAAGCCACATGCATTCATCCCACTTGTTTGGATATTCTGTAATGTGCTAAATCGCCATTGATTCATCTCGATTGCAGATTTATATTTAAGGGGGTCAAAACCAAGTAATACCTTGTTACACATTTCCTTTCTGGATGATAATCATAGGCTGAAGAAAAGATGTGATAGAAGGAAAAGAAGTGATAGGTAAAAAAGCCAACCATGTATTTTTTTCTGTGGTTTGTCTTTTTCATGCCTTTTGTGATGAAAAAAATGTTTAAAAGCAAACATAAGCAGTTATGACATTGGTTTTGGCCTACTCTTTAGAGATGCAGAGAGTGGAACAGTTTGATATTTTAAGTGTGATAGAATATTTTGCAAGGAGAATTTCTGAATTTGCAATAGTACATGCTTTGACATTGTGTCCCTTTCTGTACTTACATAATGACTGCCTAATCACTTGAATTACAGTGGTTTTGTTTCCTACTTAATAGCAAGAATTGTATTTTGCGATGTGGCAGATCTTTATGGAGGTTTTTATCACTTAGTTCCTCATCAAGGGAATTTGATGTTTGCTATGTCCTTATCAGTGATAACAGTGAGATTAAATAGTCTGAGAGAATTTTTGAATAGCAAGATGCACATTGCTGAGCTCTGGATATTTGAAAACAGTCTTGTCTTTTACAGTGAGGAAAAGGACATCCAGTTCCACTGTAATAGTAGGCCTTACTTTATAATAATGAGAGGAAATTGTGAGAGGTTGGATGGATGGACGGTTAGTTGTGCAAGGTCAGCAGCAAGGAATTTCTCTTTCCTTCAGCCTTGTGATGGTTCTACACTTGGAAGTCTAACCATATTTTCATGATCAATGCCACCAAATCCTTTTTTTAGGTGAATTGGGCAGTAAAGCAAAGTGCAGACGTTTAGGAAGGCAGTAGATTTAAAGCCCTGGCAATTAGAAGAGTAGAAGGAAACCTATGACCTGAAGACCTTTGATGGCTGATGCTGCAGCATATCTGCTTGAGCCATTACTAAACAATATCAGCAAGCAGGACTTCTGAAGTCTTTCACATCTGGTGTTAAATATATCTGCTATGCAATACCAGCATGCTTTTCAGTTAAGTTGTGGATTCTTCTGTGCTTTATATCCTACTTCCCTGCTGGCTAACCATCAGATGTAGAAATGGATCATTTTTTAACAGTTAAGCATATTTTCCATACTCTGCTACAACCAGCCTTTGATAGGAAATGAAGCTGAAAAGTGATGATTATGAGAGGCATTCATCTCAGTGCAGTTAAATTATAAGGAACATTAGGACCAGGTGAGAGAGAGTAGCATCCTCTACTGATTAGTGAAAGGAAGTTTGGGGCATTAACCTTTATAAATTATGGTGACCTTTCTCAGAGGGATAATAACTAGATTCAGGGGAAAAGGTATATGCAGGGGGGAAGGAACTGAAACTTCTGGTACCTGTTGTTTAACTGATGTGCCTCTTTACAGATAAAACTCTAGCATAGAAAAATGATATCTTGAGTATGTTTACAAGGGGAAAGTATTTGACAAGTGGCTGTAAAGGATCCTCTCTTTTTCTTCCCCCTTCTGCTAAGCCTCAGAAGAAGAAGGGGGAAAACCTTTCCAGTGTCCCGTCTGTGGTTTGGTTATCAAGAGGAAGAGTTACTGGAAACGGCACATGGTGATTCACACAGGTTTGAAGAGCCATCAGTGCCCACTCTGTCCTTTCCGCTGTGCACGCAAGGACAATCTCAAATCACACATGAAGGTAAGGGAAATCTTTACTGACAATCAAAATACTCAAATCATCCATCAAAAACTGATAGTATAACAAAGCGATTTCATTTGCGTTTGCAAGAACAAAATTTCCCTAGTTGTAGTACGAATGGTGCCTGTACTTAAGTAGAGAGACTATAAAAACAGAAAGAAATAACTTTTATTCCATTGCTTGCCTTTCCATTTTATGCAATGTGGAAACTGCCTTGGGTTATGTCATTTGGGTGCAGCACAAGCTGTCTGTGACCGATTCAGTTCCAGACCTGGAACCACCAGAAGCAGGAATGTTGGTTGGGATGTGACACCACGCAATCCTATCAGTGCTGCTCCCAGGATGCCAGTTAATAACCCTGCATGCCAGTGTCTCACACTACGTGGGCAAACCAACTTGGCCAGCTCTAGCAGGGGTGTCTCTCCATTGCTTTCTACAGACAGGCCTGCAGTTTCAACTTTTTTCTTGCTGCAGCTTTTAACTGTGGGCACGTCAGCAGTGAATCATACAAACCAAAAGGAATGACAGATTATACTGTAATGTTTTGTTTCCAAGTGCTTCCATTAAGTTTAAAGCGTGTTTTTAACTCAGCCTAAGTTTTGGACTCAAGCTGAAGATGACCTTCTGAAGGAAGCAACATCTGTGTTGATACAGAAAGATATAAAAATGTGAAGAAACTCATTGTCTTCTTAGCTGAAGTACTATGTGGTTGCAACACAAAGTGCCATGTCTTGCAAGGTGTAGAATATCCTTAAGGAAGTTAAAATGCTACTGAATATTCTTGAGGCAGTTAAAATGGTACCTGTCCTCTTAGCCCTTCGATGAAGAAATTGAAGGGAAAAAGTTTCCCTTGTTAATGCATTTGAGTTTTATAATAAGAGTGAAATGTTTTATTATGGTTCCCAGTTTGTCTGTTGTAGATGGATGTGTGTAACAGTGTATCAGACTGGTGTGAGGAGGGACAGAAATGCCTGTTCAGGTTTCATATATGCTATTGCAGAATCTGAGCTTACTGGACAAGAGTCTTGCTTACACCGGCCTTGCTTACACTAAAGAAACTGTACCTTTCTGTGTAAATTATTCTGATTCTTCTGGTCACAACATCAGATCTTGCTATGCTTTAAGTTGTTGCTAGGTCTGAAATCATCCCCCTAAAGTCTGAAGGCTCATTCCTTAACGCTTCTGCTGTATATCAATGCACTATTCCCAGGCATCCCCAGTGTATCATGCTAATCCTTATCAAGTAAGCTCAGTGTTTATGGCTCTCTCTTTTAGGACTTGGTGTTCCATGTTGACTACAGGACACAGGTGGCCAGCCTAAGCAGAGGATGAATAGATTGGATGAGAACATACATGGAAAGAAAGTGTGGGGTTTTTTGTTTGTTTTCAGCTGTTGACAACCTGCACAGAAGCATGCATCACCTAGAAGCTTACTACTCCCTGGCAAAGACCTATTGTTGTCCCCTGCTTTGTGAAGGACCTCCCTATTGTTCCCTACAGAGATAATTGTTCTCTGCATTTTTTTTGCCTTACTGGCAAAAATTGTTATTTGAAGGTTGAGGGTCTATCCCTTCCTTTTTGGCATCATGATTTCTGCAGGTGGTCACAGGTTGGATGTTGGAGAAAATCAGGAACTTTTTCACTGTCTCTGTGTGTTCTCAAAGTGATGGCTGTCTGAGGCCCTTGTGCTCTTTTCTGCTCCCCTCCCAGCATTAATGCTTTCATTAACAGAGCCTGCATCTGCTTAAAACATACCTCCTTGGACAATCATGTAACGTGTAGTGTTAATTATTGCTAATATGGTGATTATGACCATGTAATGCTCAGTTAGAAATCACTGAGGTCAGAGTCAGGCCTGCTTGACTCAGTGTAAGAGATTACAGTCACCTTCAGCCAGAGGAGGCCACATCTCAAGTCTCCTCCATCACTGCAGTCTAGTCATGCAGGTCATGGTGGACTTGGGCATCTTTGCAGGTAAAGCTGTCCCTATCTGAGGTGAAAGCAATTGTCTTACCAAACCAGATGGTTTGCATTTGGTTTTTGATCTTACAGATAGATGTAAAGAATTACAAGCACAATGGTCTGAAAGGTGATGTTTTATTATAATTTCAATCAGTTTCATAGATTTTCCTCAGCTGACTAGACCATTAGTAAAAATATTTTCTATCACATCAAAATTGAAGCAGGTGAATGAGGAAGGGGCATGTTAGTCTTGTGTCCAAAAGTATCAGACATAATTTGAATTCCTTTTGGTGGAAGTATAAATTGATACCGAGATTAAAAATTTTAAAAATATCAGATTTCTCATTATAAACAGTGCTGCCTTTAAATCTCTGTGTATATGATATCATAATAACTGGCACATATATAAGCCAACAGCATTCAAAATGGACTGAATACACATCAGAAATGGTACAGCACAGCTGGAAGCTACTTAGGGTGCAGTGTTCTGGTTATGCCAGTTGGGTGTGTCGGTTTTCTTATTGTCTTAGAATCCTTTGGGAGCTACCTGGCCTTATCTCCTTCTTGGCAGGCAGCCCACGAAGGTAGAGCTGCTTCTGCCTCTCCACCCATTTCTCCCCATGTGTCATTCTGGCTACAGGTGAAGACACATTTTTCAAAACCAAAAAGGCACTCAGAACTAAGGTGTGTGTTTGTCATTCCTTACAAGCCAGCTTATATTCCAGGATGCTGTAACAAACCAAGTTTTTTTTCCTTTATGCTGCTCTTTGGTTTTCAGGTTTTTTGCTCTACTGATAAGAATAACAGGCAAAATGTGTTGAGGTGTTTTTTCCAGCTGCAGTCCTCAAAATCTGATTGTTTTGTCTTTGCTTCCTCCTAGGCAACATAGCTATGAGCTTGAACCACCTTTTTTTTTTCCCCTAGGTTCTTGTAGGCATTCTTTGCTGAAACTAGTTATTTGGAGATTTAATTTCATGAGTGGTCTGTGTATGTCCATACTTCCTTACTGTGTGTCTTTAGGCTAATGACCAATAGCTTTATATATACTGTGTAATTTTATGATCATTATAACACATCTGAGTGACTGACCCAGAACGCAACATTGCCAACATTTTTGGTGTCTCATCCCTTGCTCTGGAGAAAATCTTAATAGAGAGCTGGGATGATTCCAGCCCTGACCCATATTCAGATCTGCATGTGCTACCCACCACATGGATGAAGCTTTCTTCCACTAAGGGCACTTTGCCAGGGCCAACTCGCAACTGGAGGTGAGGAAGTGAAAGGCGCAAGAAGGGAAACAGAAGGAAAGTTTCCACGCAGACACACAACAAACAAGGGGGGCTGAGTAACCTGCCTTTTAAGGCACAGACTGTTAACTATAATTGTTATATTGTGTTTAGATCCCACAGCGATAGACACCTTAGAAAAATCCTAAAATAGATGCAGTACAGAATTTTATTAGTCTTTTTTGGAGGCAAATTGTAGTGTGTGCGTAACCACAAGTTTGGGCTCATATTCCCGGGAATCTGGGAGGAGCATCTCAGCAGCTCCTTCTGGTATCATAGCATGGTTTCCTGGGATGCTGAGAGTACTGAACTGAAAATGAAGCTGGACAAAATGAATGGGTAACTGAGAGTGGTGTCTTGTCCAAGCAGGCAGCAAGTATTATGCTTGAGTCCTTCTCTCTCTTTATCAAAATATATATTCAGTTGGAATGTGTTTTCTTCTTGAGACAGTATCTTATGTACCTCTTCTGCAGAAAGCAATGGAAAGTTGTGTAATTCAGCAAGATGTAGTCCGGCTTTTCTGTTTTTCCTGATAGGGATTACATTTTCCTCAGAGCAATACCACAAGCATCAGTCAGACTTTGGCCAATTGGTGCCTTTGGATCATGCACATATCTTCCTCAGCAATTGGTGGACAGATAGGCTGTGAGATCATACAGATATGTTCCAAGAAAGCAACAGGATATTAGCCGGAGCACTTGGAAGAGGGGGAGTGAGGAAGAGGAGCATATGGCCAAAAACAATATCTGTAAATGTTCCTTGTGCTGCTATATAGACATAAGGCAGAAATGGGTGGAAAAGAAGTTTAACATTATGAACACCTGCTGAAACATGAGGGTTTGATAGAAAATGACGGAAGAGAAGGTGAAGCTTAACAGGAAGGTTCGATACAGTGGTAGGCAGGTCATGTGGTGCTCAGCCACAGGATTTTCCTGCTTGGGAAGAGGAACCGTCGCAGTAAGATCCATATTAATGTTCTTGTCTAATACAAGAAGGATTATAATCAGCCTCACAGTTAGGGAGCCTATTAATTATATGATAGTGGGAATCAGGAAAGGTCCTGAGCAATGTGACCAGGCGCTCAGTGCCCCTTGGTGATTTGCTTTTCTGTCTTTCTTCCTCAGCTAGTGTCAGACAACTGAATAAGCTTTCCTGATCCATTTTGGTGAAGTATAGAACTGGTTCTTTTTTAAGCATCTTCACCTTCTTGGGAGAGGGAGGTTGACTGTGTTTTATGGGAGGGGGTTTTGTTTATCTTTAACTTAAACTTTAAGAGCCCTGGGAGGCACCTGTGGTTCTATGACCTCGCCATCAGCTCAGGGGAGGTAATGCAAACTTGCGCATCTTTTCAACACGTGAAATCTGTGCCCAGAGTCTCAGACAGGTACCACAAATAACTTCAGGCTTCTCCCTTTTAATCTCACTTTTTTGCATATAAGACAAGGATAAGAAAGGATATGCATTGCTACCTTAAATATTTTTTTAAAATAATTTTTTTTAACACCTGATCCAGTCCAGCACTGCAGAGAGGCCTTTTTTTCCCCCCTTTGTTTGCAAGCAAAGCAAGGAAAGAGTTTAAAAAAGAAAACACTATATAAATAGCATGTGTCCTGAGGGGAAGTATCATGTCAAAACTAGCACCATAGCACTCAACTTTTGAAAATGCAATATTTTAAAAATGAGGGAATTTTTTGGAAAAGAGCATGAAATGAAAAAGCAGAGGACACATGATCGATGTAAAATGAAAAGTGTACTCAATTTTTAAAATAATAGCAAAACAGCTTTGTTAAATCCCACAAAACAAATGTGAATGCCTGTGTCTCATAACCAGAAAGGAGAGTCTGTGCAAAGCATTACCCCGCTTTAGGGAAGGGGGAGGGAAAAGATCAACCTCAGCAGCGCTACAAAATTGCAGGATGAGCCTGTGTCACCGTTTTCCTCGCCCCTACTCCTGTTGTACCCTGTTGGGTGGGATCACATGGGTTTGTAACTGTGGTACATCTGTATGGCTGGTAAATCAGCAGGGATGTTGCTTTTAAGTATGAAAAGATGACTTAAGAAGTGGCTTATGATACCAGAAAAGTTACTATGTCAAAAAACCAAAAAAAAACCAAAACAAAACAAACCCAGAAAAACCAGTGCATTGATACAAATGATATGATACGATAGGGACATGTGGTTTCTGTAAAAGAAAATCATGTGTTCCTCTACTAAGATGTTTTGAGGATGTCAGGAAAATCATGGACTTTAGAATCAGTTGAAATTTATTTGGTCTATAAAAAAAGCCTTTGGCAAAGCTTCTCACAGAGAAGCTGCCAAATAAATTAAGCAATGTGATGTACTATGGCAAATTAGAAATTCACCAAGAGACAGTAAAACAAAGGGTAGGAAGGAATTAGCAATTTTAAGCATGACAAAAGGCTAACAGAGGGGTGTTCCATTACTAAAAGTGGAATTGTGCATATTTTAACAAATGTGATCTACACAGAGAGATGACTGTGGGTAAGAGAATTATAGATGGTGCAACCTTATGTGCATGAATCGAGATTAAAAAAGGCAAAGCTTGAAAGGGAACAAAAGGAGGCTGGCTGATAAACAAGGGGGCAAATGAAGTTATTGTTGACAAATAGAAGGTACTGTACCTTGGAAACCAGAGTCTAATAATGCACCTGGCTGTCGGATATAATGAACTGTAACTGCTCAGGAAAAATATCTGGATATTGTTGTAGAGAGTTCAATGAAAGCCTTTTCTTGGCATGCACAGCAGTGGTTAAAAAGCACATTAGATATCTGAGTGTCTGGAGAATAAAACAGAAATAACACTGAAAATGTAACAATGTTACTATTAGCATATGGTATGCTGCCACTTCTGGTCACTGCATCAAAAAAGACATAGAGAAATAAAAGGGATTTTAAAAGCTGGCAGTGAAAATTATTAGTGGGATGGCAAGAAAGGATTTCCTTTGAAGAAAGACGCTGAAAAGAATGGGACTGCCAGGAGGGTGAGAGAGGTGTGATCAGAATAATGCTTGATAGAGAAGATAAACTTAAATGGCCTCTTTTTTTCTTTCTGGTAATGTAAGAATGAGGAGGCAGCAAGAGAAACTGAGAGAAACAAAAATTAAAAATTTTGACTAGTAGGTAACTTGTACCCACATCCTCAAACAAGGCCTAAAGTTTGTAAGGACACTATAATTCTGTTGAAAATTACTTCATGTGTCCTAGCAAGCACACACTGAAAAAACTGTGGAACCACAAAATATAATTTGAGACTGGACAGGCTCTAGGGTTAAAATAAAGATGATACAAGTCCTTTGCCCAGTCAAGGAGAACATCCATGGTTAAAGGAAATAAACTCTGAAGCCAGAAGCCCTTAAGTGGTTCTGGCATAAGTCAAACAGTAGTTTTATGGGATTTTGAAAGAAGCATTGTATATGAGCAGGTTGTGCACTGTGGTTTGTTGCAGTGTAATTCAGAGAGATCCAAATCTGGCAGCAGCTGGGCTCAGACTGGCACTTTGGGGAAAACCTGCCAGCTGCACTCTTGTCTCCTTCCGTGGTTCTTGCGGGAAGAGCGTGTTTGAGTCTAAAGAAGACATCTGATGGTTTGGGTAGCATTAGCACAGTGTAAGAGCCATCCTCTGCCTCATGGAGGGAGCAGGCAGCTTTTTGGACTGTAATAATGCGTGGCCTGAATCTCCCTTGTGGCTTTCTGTGTAGCTCTACGGGGTTTCTTGTTTTTTATTCTGCAGTGAGTAGTTGCTGCCTTGACTTTTGCCCCCAAATGGCAAAGAATGACAATTCTTGGCTCTTTTAGCTGCTGTTGAATGAGAAAGTAAGGGGCAGTTTTTCCTTTAGAGGGATTTTAGTTTAGCTCTAGTGATCAAATTTTTAAATTAATAATATTTATTTTTGAAAAGAAAATACAAGTTAAAATCTTCTGGTGGGAATAGACTCTGGACACTGGGGGCTAAATATCTGACTTAATGTTTTTTTTGTTTCCTCTTTTTCTAGATCTAAAATTTTTCCTTTCGATACTCAAAATATTTGGGTTTGAACTCTGTTGTTCCTTGGCTGCAAGTTATAAACGCTCTTTATTTTAGGAGAAATCCATTAGTGATGAAGTTACTGTCTTTGGGCAGGAGAAAAAAATCCAAATCGAATGAATCAGTGGCTCCTATTTTCATCCATTCTCCAAAGATATTGCAGGGGTGGCATGCCATACTCCCGGGGAGAGAAGGTGGGCTCCCACACAGGCTTTGTCACCTGCCTGCAGCAGTGACAGCCTTCTGAAGGCATCGCATTGATGGTTGTGATAAGGGCCTCTGGAAGACGTGGTTAAATACATAGGCAGGGAAATGTTGATTGAAGGGGATCCTGGAGAGAAAGCCTGGCACAAAGAATCTGTGGGTGTAGGAGATAAAGTTGCCATGGTGAGGGTGCTTGCTGCCCTGAGTACGGCTCTGTGTTCTCTGTGAAGAGTGCTTACACACTGCTGTGCTCACAGACCATCCTGCTTCCAGTAGTGTAGACTGGCAATCTGGTTGGCATTTTCATTGTAACCTGCTAATATTTAGAATTTATTGTGCTGCTAGTCTTCTGCAAGGTTGGTTTAAGTCCATGTTAGGTTAGCATTAGCTACTTTCTTTTTTTTTGTCGTCGTCAGGTGCAATTATAAGATTCCAGAATTGCTTTGTCTGTAAATGTCATGCTTATACAGTATTGAGAATGTCATTCTGGCCAAGAGAAATTCTCTCTTGCTATCTGTCTAACACCTCCAGAGGCCCCAAAGAACCACTGAATGAAGTTACACAGCACTGGTGAAACGTGTCTTTGCTGAATGCAAAAATTACAGAAAGAGAAACATCTCCCAGCTTCACATTTTAGAAGACCTGAGTCAAGGTCTTGTGTAGAGCTGGAAATCCAGGATCTGAGCTTGTGACTGAGTTCCTCTTACTATGTAGGAAGTTAATCAGGCCAAGTCTGCAACCATGGGAATGTCCATCCTGACTTCTGACAGAGCCTTGTTTGGGAAATGCTGCTGTCACCCCAGAGCTCTGCAGTATCTGCACCAGGACCCTCGGGATCTAGATCTCAGCTCTGCAGGAGAAAGTGCTGAAAGCCTTAGCTAAAGCTACATTTTCCAAGCTCCCTTGTGTAGATCTGCAGCCCTCAGGGCTTTTGGACTTCCAGGCTGTAGCAACAAGCCTTGGATCCCTGGCACAGCTGGCTGCTTCTGAGCCAAGCCCAGGGAGCAGGGGGAAGGAAGAGTGCTGCTCAGTAGGGTAGGGGAATCACACCTTGTTTGCCAAGAGTTCATCAAACCTCTCCATGTTTCAGGTGAAATATTTTGCATTCAACAAATTGCCATTTTCCAACAAAAATCTGTCTCACTGAAATGTTTCCAACCAACTTGAGTCACAAGTGAAAGCGAATGTGTGGAGCTCAGCTGGTGCCAGTGTGCCCTGATCACATGTTCATCCATTAGTAAGGAACAAATGTATGTATTTGCCAGCCTTTTTGCAGGGAGTAGCCTGGAGTGCTGCTGTCAGGATTTAAAATTTATTTGTGAAGCCATAGCAAAAAGATTTTTCAACAGCCCTGCTGCTATTATGCTGGGCTCAGTTGTTCCTTCCCTTTAATGAGTACTGTATGAAGCAAGAAATTGTATAATTATATGTATATAGCTTATATAGTTTAATGAGTGTGTCTGTTCATATAATATGTGAGCCATTACATACGGATGGATGGAGGTGCCTTTAAAAGGTAATCAGGATTGAGCCTGAGGGTAGCAGGCATTGTATTCATACTGGAGCATGCAGGCTCTATGACAAAGAGCCTGCAGTCAAAATATGAGGACAGTAAGATTAACTGTGATCCTTAATTGACTGATAAACTAGAATAAATGGCAGACACCATCTCTCATACTTCTGTTTTATCATAAAAGAGCTGTTTATTTTCTGGTAGAATTAATTTGCAGCAAACTGTTTCAATAGCTCCTTGGTATTGCCAGGTGCTGTTTTTTTACTGTAATGATACATAAGTCAATGATGGACATTGCTGTGCTGGTTGGAGTTTTTTTGTTGTTTTGTTTTTTTGGTTTTTTGTTTGTTTTTTTTTTTTTTTTCTCGGGGTTGCTCTGAACAATTTTTATTAGTTAGGTTGCACAGAGTGATGTTTGTTTTTTAATCAAGAAAGCTATTAGTTATAGCTTGGAAATCTTTATGCACTGACAGGTCATCAGGATCTGGTTTTAAGGACTGTTTGATCCAAAGCAGACTTCATCATTTCCAAGCTGCAGAAACAGATGTTCCTGGTTTTTTTTTTCACTTGAGTCTGATGTTTATGTTCTTTGACTTGTGTGAAAGAATCCTACTGTTCTTGATGTCAGACCACTTTCCAAGTGCTCAGAATGAAGAGTTCACTCATTAGTTAATATTTTTTTTTTTCTTTTTTAAACAGTGTGAGAAACGCAGAGTTGAGATTTCTACAATGCTATTAATCTGCTTGGCTTAATATATGCTTTTATCTTTCACCTCTTGAACCAGGTTCATCAGCACCAAGACAGGGGTGAGACCTTCCAATGCCAGCTATGCCCTTTTACCTCCTCCCGCCACTTCAGCCTGAAACTCCACATGCGTTGCCATCAACATTTCCTCAGGACAGAGTCTAAAGTGAAGGAGGAAATGCCAGAAACTGAGGTGAAGGGGTCACCACAGCTAAGTAGTGACTCCTGCCCAGGACCACAGAGGGAAGGAGCGGGGCCTGACCTCACGGGATCAGCATCTGTATCCAAAACGCCCGACGTGGCTGGGCAGCCTGGTGGGGGGGTGCCGCCTTTGCTGGTGAAAGAAGAGCCCAAAGATGACACTGGCGCCTCAGCTGCACCTTTTGCTCTTAGCACTGTTGACAGAGCCCCCAACAACACAAAGCTGAAAGACTCCTCTGACTTTGTGGCCAATACAGCATCAGCACTATTCAGCCAAGACATTTCTGTCAAGATGGCATCAGATTTTCTTATGAAGCTGTCAGGTAATTGAGTAGCCGGCAGCAGCATTGGCTGCTCCTTTATGGGCTAAGAGACACTTTGTCTTGGGTTTGCTAAGTCATGGAATTGCAAGCAGTAAAACATTGTAGCTTCTTAACTTATAATTTCTTGTTTCTTTCGATAGCAGGGGTATATTATGGAGGACAGAGTGGAAACAGTGAGAGGAGCGAGGGGTTTGCTGTTTAATTGCTGGGATTAGGAGAGAGAACAGTTTATCCGGGTTTTCACATTCATTAATATTTACCTTGGCAAATCTCTTGTGGTGTGTTTTCCAGGCATGCTGAATACCTGTAGTTCTAGTTTGAAATCACTGAAGGTCACTCAAGTGTCCAGCTTGTTCAAAAATTCAGTTCTTAAGTTCTCTGCTTTTACTCACCTGTTAAAAAGGACCAATAAAGTATTGGTCATCTTCCTTTCCAAGGAGTATTTGAGGTCTGTGTAGTAAATACATTTGAAGTGTGAATGTTACTGCATTTGAGTTTTGTTGTTAACACTTTTAAAAGAAGAGTAGTCCTAGAGATTCATGTATAGCTTTTTTTAAAATTATTTTAATCGAAATCCATATCTAATGCCAAGCATGTGTTTAGTGTTTTCTCACTGTCAGATTATTGCTGTAAGAATGATATTCATGTGTGAGACTGAAGTGTAGGATGTGTTTAGGGTGGATCTATTATATTTTATGTGCTCTTTTATTGATTTAACTGAATACTTCATAACAGTTGATATGCTGGGGGGGTGTTCTATGCCAAATGTTTTTAAAATTGGCCTTGAATTTTTGAAGAGAAAGAAGTCAGGAAAAATGTCACTCAAGAAACTTCTGTTTCACAAGATCTCAGTCCCTAGGGGAAGTTTTAGGCTTTGGAGATAGAAGATAATCTTTACAACAGAAAATAATTAGTCAGTTTTCTCCTTTAAATGGAAAGTAAGTTATATTTGAGCAAATTTTATTGTCAGATAAACTAAGGAATAAGCTCTGTTTTAATGCCCAGCCTTGGTGAAATCACAGGCATTTATTTAGGAAAATCTTTCTCTCCTCATCTTCCCAGATCTTTATGCCTCTGGGATCACAGTTCTGTGAGGAATTGAGTAGAATGGGTTAATACAAGAAATCAAGACTAAGGCTTCATGGAGCCAGCCAGGAAAAGAGAAAATAGCTGAGGGCAAGCAGGAGGTGAATTGGGCTGGCACAAATGGTTTGCTGTGTTGGTTGGAAGAAGCCACAGGACCTCCCTCTGAAAAAAATGTTAAATAATCTGTCAATATAAATTATTAGTCTGACTGACAAAAAGCAGGCAGGATGAGTCTGTTTGCATTTCCTTGTACATTTCTTTACTTGAGTTTCAAATTTGGACTTGATATGAAATCCATCTTACACTGTCCAACAGCTGTCCCACACATGTTGTTGTTCGGATGTCGATCTTAAATCTGGGTTGCTGTGCACGAAGAGGCTCTGCACATTGGCAGGGCTGGCCTGGGGAGGGTGGTGCTCATGATGGCTGCATGTAGCAACAATGAGAGCAGAGTGCAGGAGATGGGGGAAAGCCTGAAAGCTGAGAGAACATGCAGCAATTTGGTGTGTGGCTTTTCACGTAGCAGTTGATGGGAAGCTGTTCACAATTTGGCAGACGGTCATGTTTTCAGTGTCTGATCTATTGGCATCAGAGAAAGGCTACAAATGTACATTATTCATGCAAAAGGCCTATGCAGTTATTTTATGGTGACTTACTAAAGGTCTTGAAACCTGACTTGTATGCACTGTTACCTAGCAACATGTTATAAAGTCGCTGGGGGAGCAAGACGTATCTGTAATTTTGTATGTGCGCATATTTGGATTAAAATGTACTGCCAGTCACCAAGTTTGCTACGCAGGAAGAGCAATGTCAGAAGGAAGGGAATTTCTTTTCTTCTGAGATTTATATTGTGTTACATACATTTAGTTCATGCTTTCCTCAATACCGAGTGCATAAATTTAGAGTAGAAGTAATTCTCTTTTAGCAAGTTGGCTGAGTATTAGCTGCAGTTTTGACGGCTTGCTCTGCTGAACGAAGTTCCTTTGAGTGATTTCTTTATTACAACAGTCTTGTTAGGCCCATCAGAGCTTCAATTATTTGCCCTACCTTTCCAATGATATAAATCTTTTGACATCTCAAATTGTATATGCCAATTGTAACAGCCAACACAGATTTTTCGAGACCAAATTATGTCAAAACAATCTAATTTTCTTCTCTGACAGGCCTTGTGGCTAAGAACGAAGCAGTAGATAGATATATAGACTTTTAGAATTTGGCATTTATTCTTATTGAATATTGATGTTCTAAATGAACACTTATTTTTGCTTGCCGATGTTTATTGCTCCTCTTCTTGCTTGGTGTCACTGTGTACCTCCAGTTTCATGGGAATCCTGCTGAAGTCCATCCATCATATCCATGTCTCTTCAGTTTAGAGACAAGGGTGTCACATGTGACAGTGTCTAATGCTTGGCACAAGTCCAGGTGGACACTGCTGCCGTCCACCAGTGCTGTAGCCCCACCATAAAAAGCCACCAAATTTGTCAGGCATGATTTGCCCCCGGTGAAGCCACGTTGGTTGTCACCAATCACTTCTTTGTTTTCTATGTGCCATAGCATAGTTTTCAAGAGAACAAAGATTATAGTAAATAATCTTAAAATCATTGTAATTAGACAAAAAGTAACAGGATTATCTTGCTGTAAGGTTTAAGTTAGTATTAGGAAAATCTTTCCCAAGCTGAGGTATTTATACCTTTATGATAGTTTGACTGGAGAGATTGTGGCATCTCTGGCACTGGGGAAATTTAAAAACAGCTGCCTGTCAGGTATGGCTGGTCACATATTAGGCAGTTAAATCTGTGTATCTCAATCAGTGGACCATAGGATGTCACACGGAGTGGCAAGAAATGTCACCTGAACAAAAACAAGCAGCAAGCTGTAGAGATGCAAATTGGGGGAAAATTTACAGATATTAGACCTGGTTTGGAGTGAGCCAGTGATGAATTACAGTGGCACTGCTCAAAACAGCCACTCATGTTTTTTTTCATAAAGGCTCAGAGGAGCTTTAGGTTTAAAGAGATTGAGAAATACTGGTGTGGGTGACCTTTTCATGCCAAATTCTGTGCTATTGCTTGCCAGAAAGATCTTTAGTTATGTGTTTTATGAAATAAGGCATAACACAAATCACCAAATGTAAATCTAAAAATTAGAATGAATCTTGAAATTTTTTTTTCCAGATTCCATTCTCTAGGTCCTAGTTTAAGGTAGGAGAGGATTTTAAATTCACAAGAAATTTAAAAGAGTTCTCTGAAATTTTATTCAGATTGTTTTGTAAAGACAATTAGTAGATGACTCAACACATAAAGAGAAGAATGTTTAAGCATGGGCATGTTTTTACCTTCAAATCTTCCCCCTCTAATTTCAGTAGGTCTGCGTGTACACTTCAAATTTTCCCAGCATTTTGCTGTATCTGAGCTTTTGCCAGAATGTTTTCCTTCCCCAATCCATTAATTCCATGTTGAAACTTAGTAACAACATTCGTATCTTAATTTGAAGAGTATCTGATTTTCCTGTTTCAAAGGTTTCAGTGGCAGACATTATACAACACATCTCTTTAAATACTGATGTCCTTCCACCCACTTTTCAGGCTTGGTGGGGTTTTTTGCCTTTTTTTTTTTTTTGCTTTTTTTTTTCCTTTTTTTTTGTAATAAAAAATGCGTTCACAATGATCCAAACTACAGTGGCCAGTGTACCCTAGTGATGTTATTACTGTGCCTACGTTATGTGCTGTTGTAACTTTTAACATTCAGAAATAAATGAATCCCAACAAAATGAATGGGATTCTTGCACTATTGCTCTCCACGGGATTCTGTGTGGAAACAGTAATTGGTACGCATCCTTCATTGCTGGCCTCTCTCCCCCACCTCTCTGTGTTTAAACAAGTGCATTTCTCCAGCAAGCAGGGTCTTTTCATCTTGTGGAGTGGTATCAAGTGTGCCCTGCTTCTGCTGTTCGTTTTATGTTCCCCAAGTTACTTGCATGGAAAAACTTAAAACAAGACAGGAGAAAGACACTAAAATGGTGAGGGTTTGGGGCTGGCTGTGTTAAACCAATTAGAAACTGCTTTCTCTCAGTTCGTCGTATCTGCTGCCACTGTCGTGTGAGGAGTCAAGCCTTATTTTGGGAAATGAAGCCACCATGGGACTTTGGTGACTGTCCAAAACCTTTGGGCTTTGCATTCATGTTTTATTAGCTGATTCCATTAATGGAATAACGAAAGAATAAATCATCAGACAGCTACATACAGCATATTAGTAGATAAGCTAAGTAATCACTTAGATTATTGGTTCTGTTTGGCTCTTGAAAATTACTGTGTTCCTTAAAGGTAACACAAGTAATTTGAAATGTTTTATTATTTGCCATTGACAGTACTGGACTGGCTGGCTTGAACTCTTCAAACAGCTATTTTTAATAAAATAAAAGCATGTCCAATTAAATTGCCATAATTGATGTATTTGAGTAGCAAAGAAAAGACCTCACTCCCTATATTTAGGATTTGTAGTTTGTGTCAAAATGTAAAATTTCAATTAGAATATGTAAGTGCACAGGACTGGCAATTATTGAGCCATGTCCTTAATTTAAAAATACTGTGAATTCCGTAATGCTGCTGTCAGTGTAAATACCCCTAATGTCACCAAGTTCTCTCTTTGAAGTCTCTCCAGATTCACATTTTCCTAGTTTCCATATAGACCTTTAGTTTGAAGTAGAATTGTGAAGGTGCAATAGCACATCTGCATAAAACTTGGGCAAATAAAATCTTGTTCTAATCTTCGCTACTGATATATCGTCACCTTTATAATCTCTTTTCACCAATTACTAGTCTTGCATCCACAATTTCCCAGCATCCTTAAAATCACACCCATTGTGTTTTACATCTTGAAGGAATGTGTAGAATTTAGCTAGATAAAGCAGTGTAGTCTCTGTTCTAATGCAGCAATTTAAAATGCAGAATAACAAACTCCTTTTGTTTTGTGTACTCAGTCCAATACAACTTAAAAGAAGCCAGCAATATGATTCTGGACCAGGTCTGTGCTTACAATTTAGGTTTAATTTCTGCACAAACTCTTACATTTGGAATATAGGACCGGACTAGGCTGATGGCTCTTTTCCTTCCCTGAATACACCATTACTCTGGGCAGAAGTCCGAGCTGATGAGCCTTTCTCTCTCATCTATCCAAAATGGGATTTGAAAACATTGTTAGTTCAATCATCTCTGATTGTTTGTTTTGTTTTTTTGTTTTCTTAAACAAATATAAAGGTCGATCTGGTGATGTTTCTCTCCCCTGTTTTTGTTCCTTTGTAGAGAGAAGACATTCCCATATTACAAGTAATTCGTTCTTAGCAGCAGCAAATTCCTGCCTGCTCCTTTCATTCGTCCCTCTCTTTTCTCCAGCTTCCTCACAATCTTACCTGTTCTGCTGTTTTGGTTTTCACCTGGAGAGGAGGAGATGGTCTTGGCAGATGCTACAGCGCTGTTTAGCCTGTGAGACTTGGGCTGCATAGCAGACATCTTGGGGTATCAGGAGGGATGTGTGGCTCTACACCTGCCTAGCAATTTGCCTGCTTCCTCCACTCCCCTTGGACTAGAACATGGTGAAATTTTGAGGGCATAGTAGCAGGACTGGTCATTCTCCTTTGCTATGTCTCTTTGTGCTTGACTCCAGCTCTCTAAACACAGAACAGCTTTAAAGAAGATCAGGATATTTAGCTGGCCTTTCTTAATCTATGCTTATAGTTTTTAACGTACTTAAGCAATATAGTTTGGAAGACCTCATATTTTAAGTGGTCTCTTGAAGCGCAGGGGTGTCAAGTCGTGGCATCATCGTATTTTTGTTTCTCTATTCTGCAATTGCACTGCTTTGATAAAGAGAAACATTGTAATGCTGAGCACCCTTGAGTCATGAGTAGCTTTTTCATTGATGATGCCCGTCCTGTCCCTTATAGCCCTATAGGTTAGTTTATTTGACTGAGGGCAGAGTAGAGGGCTTTAAAATTCAGGTATTGATTGATTGAGAATTCCTAGAGGGGTCAGGTAGCATGAAGTGCTCTGGGACATATTAATACTCCAGGGCAAGAGGCACTAAAAGGAAATGACAGACCAGCTAGACTGTCCTGCCAGAAAACCAGTATTTCTCCTTTTGGGCCACTTACAGTGTAAGCAGCCTCTGTGTTTAATAAGATGAACATAATTTATCAGCTCAATTGGATTTTAGTCTGGAGATTCTCCTACAGGTTACAGTTCCATAGATTTTTCTTGCAAAGCAATTAGCTCACTGGGGGCTACTTCTGCAGTGTTTATGCCCCTTTCTCTTGAATGTCATCAAATATAAGCCATGGTCTCCATGCAGAATGGCGATTCCTACCTGGACATTTCAATTGCTAGAGAATAAAATAGTAGATGACCCAAATCACACCCTTTATTGACTACAGCTGCCTTCAGGGTGATATGATATGCACTGTCATGGGACTGTGTCCTTCAAATACTGCAGAACTGATCTGTCAAAGGCCCTTGGTTCATTTTAACCGCTGCAGCTCAGAGCTTACTGTCTGGAATGGAAGGTTCATCATAGTTCCTTTCAACCCAGACTTTATGGATGCTTTTTTTCATGGCCTTTTTTGGGAGCAGAGTTTTTGTTGTGGATTCTGTTTTCTTCCTCGTGTCCTTCTCTCAGACAGATGGAGCAGTGACCAACTTCTTGCTGATTGTGACTTGTAACGTTGAGCTTGGCTTGGAAGTAATCCGCCCATTTTTCCTCTTTCAGTTATAAACATTTTGAGCATTTAGAAATCCCCTTAAGTGGACTGATGGAGTTAGCAGCTTCTACCAGAGTGTTTCAGATTAGTGGCAGATGCCCAAAGCTTTTCTTGTGGCATTTGGCAGTTTCAGGGAAGTGTTATAACTTTCATCATCTACGTTTGCCAAATGGCTCGAATTGTTCCAGTTGCCAGGAAGATAAAAATCAGCAGTCTGGAATATTCTTTGATCTGTGTTTTTTCTGGATATGGAATGGAACAAATGGAGCATTATCCACTGTGCTTGAGAGAGTCCTGCCTGTTGGTTTCATTTGCTACTTGGGTTTGTTTTGTTTCCTTACCATGTACTTTAAAATTAAATTGCTGGGGTTTTTTTATTCAGTCTGCAGACAACACATCTTTCATTCTGTTCTCACTGCTGTTCAGAATGAAATGTAAATTAAATACAAATTAGGATATGTGTGTGAATCTATTTTTGTATGTAGATAGAAGATACTCTTCCTCCTGGGGTATAATAATTTTGTCATTCAAATATACTTTAATCTTCAACATATTCTTTTTAGTTCTTGTCTAGTTCTAATTTTCTTTTAAGGATTCATCAGTCATGGGATTTTTAAAAACTGGTCATAGTAAACTTTTATTTCCCTTATTTGCGGTGGTTCTTTCTTGCATCTGTTTGTTGTTTTCCCTAAAATGGCTAGTGGATGCATCACACTTGCTATTCCCCATGTGTTAGCAATTTTGCCCATAGTTGTGGATCCAAGATAGGACAGAGGCAAGAGTGGTGGGGACTTTTGTTGTTTAGGGGGCCTTTTTTATGTTGTGGGTTTTTTCCCCCTCTAGCTTTAATGTACAGATCTCATAGGTGATACAACCTCCTCTTTTTTTGTCCTTCTATTTTAGGCTTCATTTACATTCAAATCTCTTTAGTATATTTCAAGAAAGAGTAAAAACCCTATTAATTGTAGAAATTAGCTTGAAACTGACTCAGTAGTTGTCTGCTTTTGTTTTTATTTTCTGGGGGAATAAAAATGAGGCAAATAACTCTTCTATTTTTGTGATTTATCTACAATTCAAAGGTTTGATTTTTAGGAAACATCATCTGTTCAAGGAATGTGCTGCCAATTAATTAAAGAAATAAGACTCCTTTCCTAATTTATTAATTCCCTCTTCTGTCCAAAACAAAGCAGCTAGAGTAGGAAGAATCAGTGACATAGGTAAGGACAATAGTCTGGGATCTTTTCCTTCATGTAGTACTGCCAAAGGCACACTTTCAGGGCTTCCTCTGGGTTGGGGGACCCTGACTATGTTTTATTTTTCTCATTGGCGAAGCATTGTAAACACACAGAGTACACATATCTCACAAAGAGCTCATTTGGATAACGTCTGCTGCTGTGCTGGTAGGCTTGTTATCAGCATGGTTCTGTTTATCACTGTTATCCTGGATGATGGCTCAGAAGTGTGAGGAGGCAGTGGCTCCTAGCAGCACGTGGTGTCGCTGCAGGAGAGATCGCGAGTGGGGTAGGGAGAGAAAGGGAAAGGTGGACAGAGGAAAGGAGGGAAATTTGATTCATTCTGGATCTGTCACTTCATAGGATTGATTAGGTTGGAAAAGACCTCTGAGATCATCGAGTCTAATCCATGATCAAACACCCCCTTGTCAACCAGACCACAGCACTGAGTGCCGTGTTCAGTCTTTCCTTAAGCACCTCCAGGGACAGTAACTCCACCATCTCCCTGGGCAGCCCATTCCAATATCTAATCACTCTTTCTGGAAGAAATTCTCTCTGATGTCCAACTTAAACTTCCCTTGGCTCAGCTTGGGACTATTTCCTCTTGTCCTGTCGCTGTCTGTCTGGAACAAGAGACTGACTTCTACATGGTTACAGCCTCCTTTCAGGGAGTTGTAGAGTGATAGTGACCCCTAAGCCTCCATTTCTCCAGCCTAAACACCCTCAGCTTCCTCAGCCACTTCTCATAAAACTCGTGTTCCAGACCCTTCACCAGCTCTGTTGCCCTTCTCTGGACTCACTCCAGCACCTCAATGCTCTTCCTGAACTGAGGGGCCAAGAACTGGACTATCACTAAATTATTTAAACTCTGATGTGATCTACCTTGAATTTTTTGGTCCTCTGAGCTATTAGAACTTGTCTTCATCTTAGTAGGGCTTGAGGATACCCTGGGATGAAGAGCTTAGAGGCACCACCTTACACCTGCCCTTGGACTGGGTCAAATTGCCTGCTGACTTTTGCTTTGGTGATAAGAGGGTTTAAAAAAATAGGCGAATTTCTTCCAAAAGCACTCCTTTTGATCCTTTTTTATGTGGTAGGATAATCCAATAAGTGTCTGCCACTACATACTATTGTACCTAACTCTTGTAATAAGTTCCTCATTTAAGTATATGATATTATATGAATTCTGTTGTTTGTTTATGGATGTTTTTGCCATGGTGTATGGTTACAAACTTACACTGATCTATGTGAGCTTAATATCATCTCTATTTTAAAAGAAAGAGTGTAAGCTCACCCAGCCTGTAGTGCTTCCTCTACCTGGCTCGTTTTCTGCCCTGGTTCATGGCAGAGACGGCTGAGTCCACAGGTTAATGGTTGTTCTCAGTGGGTCGTCTCTACCTCTTCACTCAGACTTATGCTTTCTTTATTTTCTGGGACAAATTTGAATTAATACCTTTCTGAAATTAATACATTCAAAGGGGACCTTTTCTTAATCTTCTCTGAAAGTTCAGGCAGACTGCTCTCTCTCAGTTGCACTCAGATTGTGATGATGGTATTTTTCATATCAGCATAGCAGCTGGAGTGGCATGTTTTAAAAGCAAAGGACAGCAGAAGGTAATTCAGCAGAGAAGATTTGGGGGGTTTTTTGGGTTTGTTTGTTTGTTTGTGGTGACCATTCATCACGCCAGGTCAAACCCCAGAACAGACTGAGGCCAGGATAAAGAAGATAGGTGGAATTCTTTTTTTAGTGCCTTAGTAAAGTTAAGATTGGCTTGAGAGCTCTAACTTGCATTTTTATGAGTTAAAGCATGTTTTAATGTTTCATATTTCTGCTTTTGCTCTTCTTTAAAAAAAAGTACAAAAGCAATTCCTAATGCTGGTAGAAGTGCCTATAGGTCATGTTAAAAATTACAGGTATAAGATAATGTAATTTCTGAAGTAGTGAATAGAACTAATGTGTATGTGCATGTTGCTTATGTGTGCACTCTTTATACCACTTGCCTTAATCCTTTTCTTTGGTAATGGCTTGCCAACCAACAAGGAGAAAAATCAAACAACTCTGAAATACAAACTGAAAAGATGTATTGTGTTACAGGATAATGCAGTAGCTTTAAAAATTATTAGCACACCCTCAAAGATAAACACAAAAAAATTGAACTGTGTGGAAATGAACAAGGGCTCAAAGTAGCAAATGTAAGTGTCTAGTTCTGATAAAGATGGCAATTGTACCTCATATTTTAGAGTTCGGGTCTCTGGGAGATGGTGAGTGCTTCATGGTAGGATGCAGGAATTCAGGTTCTCTAGGAGTTTTGAGGGAATTGCTGAGAAGGAGAGTGTCTGAAGAAAAAAGCCAGATAAGTGAGGAGACTGAGAGTAGGTAAGAAGCTGTGAATTGGAGGAGAAAGTCGACCAAGAGTTTAAGCACATAAATGTTGCCAGATTTTGTTCAGGATGATGCTCTGTCTTTTGTGTTTGTGAAGACAGAAGTTTAGAGAGGTGGGAAAGATGTAAACTCACCAAAGTTAGAGACACTCAATGAGTCATCTGCTGTGTGTTACTGGGAATTTAAAGTGATATTTTGGTCAAGAAAATGTCATGAAGAGACAGGGAAAGAAGTATCTCTCAATAGTTAAACATAAAAAAATCTGAAGATTTACTTGAAAAATAGTGGAACTTCTTTAGCCTTCTGCTTGTTGTGCATCTGCCCATGACTTTATGTTGGCTAGGCTTGGAAGTATTGTTTAAGAGTTGGTCTTGGTTTTATCCTTTTAACCAAACACCGTGCAAAGGATCTGCCACTGTCAAGGCGTATCAGAAAGACCCTTCAAGAACAGCATTGCTCGGTGTGTAGATCTTAAGCAGCCTTCCGAAGTGTCCTTACCCTCCTCTGAGGCTGCACAGCTGCTTAGATGGAGTATTCAAAAAGAGTATTTTAAACTTACTCTTTCTTTTTATGCATATAGAGCTTGGAACAGTGCAGAGCTGTCTTCTGAAAATCCCTTAGTTCTCTTTCTTAATATACCCACTTTTAGGACCCAAGAATTTGCTATCTTTTTCCTCTTACTCTCCTCTTAGGTTTTCTATCTTCCTACTCTTCATCTCTTGCCTCTCTTTCGTGCTCTAAAACCTTAGTATGTCATACCCATGGGCTTTGCTGAATTTACCCTTACGTGAAATGATGTTTTAAGCTTCCACCAAGCCTATAGAAGACCTACAAACCAATGACCAGGGAAATACTTTTAGGAGGAGTAGGCGGGGAAAAAGTGAGAGGATGTTCTCTTGAGCTTTGGTACATGCAGTTGTTGTGTTTCAAAACTGCCCCTTTGTATAGAAGGTGCAGAAGTTTGTTTGCCCCTTGAAGCATCTTTGAGCACAGTTTGATGTGTCTGCTCCCAGTACCTGCTCTAGCATTTCTCAGGTTATGGTTTCTTCCTGTTACTAGCTGCTCCAGGATTGTGTATTACACTAAGTCTCACTTCTTTCCTTCTCTTGACAGCTGCAAATCAAAAAGAGCCCTTGACTCCTAATTTTAAAGTGAAAGAAGAGCCTAAGGATGAAGAAGCTGCAAGTTCAGCCGTGTCTCAGTCCAGCTACGTGTTCAGCCAAGAATCTGAAGCTTCAGCTCCAAATGTCCCCGAGGAGAAACTCAAGCCACAAGAAGCACAGGCAAATGTGATGAGGCAGGACATGTCAGTCAAGGCAGCATCTGAGCTCCTCATGAAGCTCTCAGGTAGATATTTAATTTAATAATATTGAATTTCTTAATTTTTTTTTTTTTGTGTATGCTAGCAGGGTTACCTTGCAAGAAGGTAGGTTCAGCTTAGTAGCAAGCCAAGGAACAATTGAAAAGGCCTGTCTACGAAGTGTCATGTACATGAAACATCTCCGTTTGGTCTGTAGCCACAATATCTAATTATCTCTGCTCCAATTTTCAAATCAATGACTATGGAATAAGTCAAAAGAAATGATGCCTTAAAGCTTTTAGGTGCTGGAATTCTTAAAATGTACAAAACCATGTTAATACCAATTTATTCACGTGTCACTTCATTAACATCACAAGAACGTGTCTGTACTTTCCTGTACCTGATATAGCTTTATAAAATATGACTTTTAAAGCTTTTACTTTTTTCCGACAATATATCATAGTCAAAATTAGAAGATACACTGTTTAAAAAAAATTGTATAAACTGAGCCAGCTTTCTGCATTTAGCAAGACCACTTGAACTTGCATGCATTGCCTTAGCGATAGATTCTTCTGCCAGACAAGGAGACAGTGTACACACATAGGTAGTGTTAAAGCTGGAGGGAGTCAAATAAAAATGTATGTTCTGCTAATTATGATTTGTCTACCTGTCAGAATCGAGGTTTAAGATAAAGTAAAATTGAATTAAATTGGGTTGAATTCTTCCCACTGGGATCAGGTTAAGTGAATGATGAAAAGGCTTTGAACTTCTAAGAGACCAATTTTTAGGACCAAGACATGAAAGTCAGTCTGGCAGGCTGGGTTTTGTGCTTCTGCATCTGAACGGGATCTGGTGGATTTTAAGTCTCCTCCAAAACTGGACAAGACTTATTTTTTTTAATTATGCCAAAGTCATGCAAGAAGTGCTGGTGGGAATGCTTACAAGTTTAGTAACTTGTGAGATCCTTGTCAAACCTACCTGAAATCATTTGTCGGTTGGACACTGTCAGCCATGAATTTGAGCTCAAACTTGTATCTGAAAGACTTGAGATGACTAGGATTTCCCCCATGAAACGTGTAATTAATTCACTTCTGTTCATTCCTCCACACTTTAATTTGCAGAAGAATTAGAATCATTGATTTGCAAGGCTTCCATGTTAATGGTGCAAAAAGTGCTTCCCAAGTAGAAAAGCCAACCCGACCAGCAGTTTCCAGATTTTTCGCAGACTCCTAAATACTAAACACTTGGTTATTGGTGTAATTCACAGTTGCTGCTGGTAACTGGTTTGAGTGGGGTGTTTTGGTAACGAAACTTTCCAGCCTAATTGAATGCTAAGCTGTGACTATTTTTTCTGGGTCCATATAAATTTACATAACTATTTTTGTAAAGAAAGAGCCCCGTAATTTAATGTTTTGTCAAGTACTTCAGAGACACAAGGGTTCTGGATTGTCAATCTGGAGTTCAGCACTTGCAGGCTGTGTTTAAATAAATTTATTGCTGACTATTATGTTAGAATGTTTGTGCCTTAAATACCTGTTTATATGAGAGAAATCCTGCGTGTATAAAATCTCGGTCAAATTTTCAGCTTGCGTTGGGACCTCACAGGCTTTAAAGGCTGTAGTAAGAAATACACCAGTGTAACATTTCTCTTACAAGCTCTCAGGAACTGAGCAGTTTTTGCTGACAGTGGTCTTTTTGGCTAATCCATAGATTAGGAGGTGAAGAGTGACTAGAATTTATGGAGTCAGTGTTGCTGCCGTTGGTATTCCCGCATCAGCCAGGGGATGGGGTTACACCCAGCTTCTCACTGAAGTTTTCAACCTGCACTGCCCTGAATTACCATCTAAGGCAGGAACTAGAGAGGAAAACACTGAGATACAGTTTAATGTAGGACAACTACAGGAGCAAAATCTAAGATGAATGGCCTCTTTAGTGGTTTATTTTGGGTTTTTTTAGTCTTTACTTTATCTGGTAGAATACCCCCATATCACTATTGACTTGGCAACCTACCATAAGCAATTCTGCAGCCTTGTTTTGGTGATTTAGAGCTTACTTAAACAAATAAGTCACTTCTTCATAGAACTAGAGCAGAGTCCTTAAAGGTGACAGAATCATTTAGGCTGGAAAAGACCACCAAGATCATTGACTCCATCCACTGACTGCTCACCACCTTGTCCTGGGCCACAGCACTGAGTGCCACACCCAGTAATTTCTTGAACACCTCCAGGGATGGTAACTTCACCACCTCCCTGGGCAGCCTGTT
This sequence comes from Callaeas wilsoni, assembly GCA_013398955.1. Taxonomy (NCBI): domain Eukaryota; kingdom Metazoa; phylum Chordata; class Aves; order Passeriformes; family Callaeidae; genus Callaeas; species Callaeas wilsoni. The sequence goes on from VWPU01019149.1 coordinate 51,312, forward strand.
CCAATGCTTGGCAACCCTTTCTGTGAAAAAATTCTTCCTGTTGTCCAGCCTGAACCTCCCCGGTGCAGCTTGAGGCCATTTCCTCTTGTTGCTGGTTGCATGGGAGAAGAGACATCCCTAGCTACAACCTCCTTTCAGGGAGTTATAAGAGAACAATCATCTGATTCCAACCCCTCTGCCATGGGCAGGGACATCTTCCACTAGAACACATTGCTCAGAGCCTCATCCAATGTGGCCTTGAACACTTCTAGGGCTGGGGCATCCACATTTCTTTCTGAGCCACTACTTGAGATTAAAGGGAAAACAAGAACAAACTTCCTCCTTTTTCATGGTACTGGAAAGAAAAAAAAAAAATATAGAATGAGTATATCTTGACATTTTACTCCCTGTGGGAAATCCTCAGTCAAGTGCCCTTGTTAGATTTGATATATTTTATAATTGGGTTTTAGTGAAGTCCTTCCAGATTCTATATATTCTTGGTAAGGACTGAATGGTTTGCAGTCTTGCTTTGTTATTTTCACTTTCTTCTGTGTAATACTTATCACCAAAACCTGCACCACATACAAATTCAGCAAGGAATTTCCAACATAAGTGTTGTGCTTCCTGCATTCCTGACATATACATGCTGCTGTTATCCTCTGAGCAAGAATATTGCTGATTGTTTCAGCCCCATGGGAGGGAACCTCTTGGGATTTGGGCATAGACCTTGCCATCTCCTTCCATGGGAAGGATAAACTGGATTATATTTTTTCACTGGGAAATCTCTTTTCCCAAACAGAGGTGCTGTGTTGCCAGCTCTTAGCTGTACAGGGTAGAGGAAGGCCTTTCCAGCTCTGGAGCCTGGTTTGATGTGGTGCATACTGCAAGGTAGATTTACTCTAAATCACCAGCCCCTTGTCAGCCTCCACTTGTCAGCTGCCCAGAAATTACTCTAGAGCTAGGAGAAGTTAGAAAAATGAACATCTTTTACTGTAGTAGAACATGAACAGAACGTTTGTCAGCTGCCATTGTAGAAGCAGATGGACAGAAACAAGAGAAAATCACACGCAGCTATTTTAGTTCTGCAAGACAAGACTCTTTCAAGCTAAAGGGCTCTTAGGACGCCTGCTTCTAGCAACATGACCAGTGTTTGAGATCAGGCTCTTGCCCCACACATTACTTTGGTGGGATTGGACCTTTTACAGCAGTTCTTTCTCTCCCATGTTCCCCTGGGATTCAGGTCTTCTACCCCACAGTTCATAGACTGGATATCTACTCACGCCTCTTCCAAAGGATTATCCAAGCTCAGAGGGCTCATATCTCTTGGGATTGTCCAGGCAGAACCCACTTCCACCCAAACAGCCAGGACAAAACTTCCTAACAATCAAGCTGCTATTTCAGAATAAATCAAATGCCCATTTGAAAGAAATGGTGTTTGGGAGTCAATAGGCCAAGTTCGAGCAGACTTTCAGCCTCCATTTTACAGAAGAAACTAAAATTACCACTGTGGTATGTATGAGTATACAAAGGTGAGCCGGGAATTCTGTCCATTGCTAAGTCTTGACTGAGGCTAGATCCAGTGGTGAGCAAACAGATTTGAGGAGATAGCGGAGTGGGGCAAATTGCTCTCATCTCTGTTTGGAACGTGTGCCATCCCTGCAAGATTTTAAATTCCCATTAAATATTGCATAAAACCAGTTGGAAGAAATGATAGTAATGTGTTTCAAATACACCTATTTTTTACATTCTTACCAGTTCTCTTTCATGGAAAAGCTAATTTATTTCTCAAAATGTTTAATTAAGTGGTGCCCTCAATGATTCCTGGTCAGTTTTATACACTCAGTCTTGTAAATTGAAAGGTAGGTTTCAGAGGAGACTGAAATTGAAAATAAACATTTGCATTTACATGCCAATGTTAGAGCTGAAAACCTCATTTTCTGCTGAAATAGTCATGCTGCTGATATGTTTGGGGCATGTATTAGCTTTAAGAAGCATAGAGCATTTTGGCTTCTTGTCCAAAAAAATGAAGGTGTAGGTGGAGGAGTATGACATCTATCCCAGGTACTAGCACTTTTTAAGTAATGTTTTACCCAGGGACATTATTATGTCCTTGTCTTTCCTCAAAATGTTGTCCGAATCACATTTACCTTTATTTCAGATATATCCTATTTTCGAAATATGTTCATTTTGCATTTCAGCAGTAACTCGGGTTGTTTTCCTCCTCTCTTTTTTCAGTGGGTCAATTCCCCAGGTACTGCACACATCCTTGTTATCCCTAGCAAATACATGACCTCTGTACTATTTGGTTCCTTTGGATTTTTTATTCTTCAGTCATCAGGTCACACAGTGTTTTCTTGTAATACACTAGTACCAACAAAGTGTCTTAATTTTGGATTATCAGCACCTGCAATTAGTGCATACTTACTTCATGACCTCAGCACATGAAGTGAGGTGTTGCCTACAATTGATTCCAAAATAATTCCTGATCAACTCCATTTATTATCACCTAATTATATGATAGTTCCTCTTTTGGAACAACTAGTTATTACTTGGGGGTGTGTGATGGGTTTTTTGGCATTTTTTCATTAAGACTTTATCCACTTTAAAATGTTTATGGTAATTTTGTGTTTCATGCCCTGTAGTTAATTTTTTTGACGCTGCATCATACATTTAATTGAAATCACATGGATTAGAACAACTATATTAAAAGAGTAAAACAAGGAGAAAAGAATGATAGTGCAATCCTAGCAAAAGGTAAAGGCCAGAACTAACCTTGCTGCATATTTCTTTTCCACAACATTGTGGACTGCTCTGGGAAGTGCCTGTGTGGATTTAGGCTGCTGTCTTTGGAGATCCCTGTTGCTGGTACCTCATGAGAGTCCCTGCACCTGGACTGATTGCAGGGGAGCTGTCAAGGCTTTCATCCCTGCTTGGAAAGCCTTGATAATAGGCAGAGGAGGGAAAATACTGAGAAGTCTTTTGTTCCTTGGGACTCCTGTAGGAGCCCAGAATGTAAGTGGGGAAGTGTATGACCCGAAATAAGACTTTCTCTTTGTGGCAACTAGAGAAATGGCAAACCATGGCAAGTCACATTACCAGATTAAGCCCTGCTACTAGCCAAGTGGGTTTTGTTGGGGCTTTTTTTTTGTTTTGGGTTTTAATTTTAACAAGATTCTTCAAGTAGGGGCTTGCAGATAACCACCATCATCCTACCATTTAAATGGAAGGAGCAGCAGATGTCTGTCACAACTCTAATTAGTCTATTGCTTTAATTTGCTTGATTTTTTTTTTTTTTTTTCCTTGGCTCGCATTTCTCTGAAGGAGCTTGTAGTTGCAAAATTCTGTAACATGGGAGTTCAGAGGTTCCACTTTAACAAATATGAGCCATTTCATTATTTTTTTTTAATGCAGGATCCTGTTACATTGCTTCATTGACATTGTCTTATATAAAACAGCAGTTTGAAAAAAATACTAGCAAAATAAAGCATCAAGCACAGTGCCCTGGGGAACGTCAGATGTTCCTTGTTGTGTCTCTGTAGCAGAACCTTCAGGGCTCGCCAACTGTTCCCTACCTCTGAGGTTTTATTTAAGCTGTTTTAGGGCATGTTTATTTCTAGCAAATCAGAACAATTAGCATAACAAAACGCCTGATTCTCCGTGCTGAAAGCTTTTGAAGTTGGTACAAGTTGACCCACTAGTTACCCCTGTCTGCTTCATTGTGGAGACTGGTACCTGAGTCCAATTTATGGGACATATGGGAAAGGCTTTCTTTTCTGGGTTGATTCATAAAGTTGATTTGTAAAGCTGATGGGCATTTCAGCTAATATGAGCAACTTAGAATGTTAGTCGCACTGAGAAGTTTTAAATAAAATGGTGGGAAGAAACGAATGATTTAACAAGTATTCATTTGATTTTGGCAATGCAAGGTTATTGGGCAGCTGTTGCAAGGGAAGGGAATGTTCAGTGTCTCCTCCAGAGCATGTGAATGCTTCATAGAATCACAGAATGGTCTGGGGTGGAAGGGACCTTTAAAAGTCATCCAGTCCAACCCCTCAGCAATAAGCAGGGACATCTTCAACAAGATCAGGTTGCTTAGAGCTCCATCCTACCTGACCTTGAATGTTTCCAGGGATGGGCCATTTACCACCTTGTGGGCAACCTGCTCCCATGTTTCAACAGTCATATTGTAAAAACTTCTTCCCTTCTATATAGTCTGAATGTAGCCTCTTTTAGTTTAAAACCACTGCTTCTTGTCCTATCGCAACAGGCTAAACAGCCTGTCCTCACCTCTCTTCCAAGCCTGCTTTAAGTATTGCAGGGCTGTTGTAAGGTCTCTCTGGAGCCTTCCCTTCTCGAGGCTGAACAACCCCAGCTTTCTCAGCCTGTCTCCACAGGAAAAGTGTTCCAACCTTCTGCTCAGGTCCATCAGGCCATGGCTTCCCTGTGCTGAGAGGCGTCGAGGGAGCTGAGCCTGTTCAGTCTGGCACAGGGGAACTAAAGGCCAGTCTAATTGCAGCCTACACCTACTTGAAGGAAACTTGGAAAAGCAGCGGAGTTAAACTGTTGTCCCTGGTGGCAGATGGTAAAAGAAGGGGTAACAGCTGCAGCTTGGGAAGTTCAGAGTGGACATTAAGAAAAATTTCTAGTGCTGCATTAGTAGAATAAGTGTTATCTTCCTTTTGAGAGTTCTGCAAGATAAACCTGCAGATTGACTAATGCCAGAAGTTCATGAAATAATTTTTTTTGGAGGAGACCTCCAGGGTCATATATTCCAAACCTTTGCTCTGAGCAGATCCAACAAGGGCTGGCTACCGAGGGTCTTACCAAGTTTTGAATGTGTTCCGGGATGGAGAACCCAATCTCTCTCAGCAATGTGTGTCAGAATTTCCTCATCCTGATGGGAATTCTTTTTCCTGTATGTATAAACAGAATTCTCCATGTTCCAACTTGTCTGTTGACTCATCACTGTGTATTTCTGAGAGAAGTCTGACTTAGCTTCTCTGCACCTTCCCTTTATTCCTTAGAGAGCTGTCGACAGCAATAAAGTGTCCCCTTAGAGTTGTTTTCTTGAGGCGGAACAAACCTAGTTCTCACAGCTCTTCTCCTCTTCTGTCTTGCAGCAGCCCTCTGACAGCCTTGGTTGCCTTCCACTGGGGATGTCAGGGTCAGTCCTGTAGTGAGGAGCCCCAGATAGGGCACAACACCTTAAATGCAGCCTCATAACTGCAGAACAGAGCGTAAGAATCTCCTCCCTCTGCCTGATGGCTGCAGATCTGATAATATGGCCCAAATTAGGTTTGATCTTGGATGCCACAAGGGCACTTTTCTGACTTGTGCTCTGTTGGGGCTGGATTGTGATAGTCCCAGCTTTCAGAGAGATTGAATAAGGTCTTTCGAAAACTTGCCAGCCTGTGTCCTAGGCTGGAGAGAGATGTTGCCTGAGACTAAATTTCAGAAGTGCTCTTACTGCTACACTTCATTGAGGTGACACTGTCAGGCCTTCAGGGATAAATGTTCTACCCTGAGCTTTTAGGTCGCACAAGTATTGTTCTGCATTTCTGCTGTTCTAGATTTGGAGAATTTTTTTAGCAATTAGCACTACTTTGTGGTTCCTTGCACTTGCGAATGCCAGAGAACCTGAAAACTGTGGAAGAAATTGCTTCCTCCTGGAACAAGCCTGCCCAGTATTCTATTTTTCATATCTGATGTCGAAAATTGTCTAACCAAATGTGAACAGGATGACATTCATTAAGGCTTTCATAGATCAGATGATTAAAAGGTACACTGCTCTGTAAAGAAACAGCATCTCTATGGCTTGATAAAGTACATCCATGTATAAAATTTTCTCTTATTTTGTTAAGGTATTTCTGTATCACAAAGTTAATAGCAGAAGAAGACATACTGGGTGATTTAGTTCATCTTTTGCCAGATGAAGTGTCTCAGCACTGCTGTGCTGTTAGTCTGAGCCTCACCCAGGCTGGTTTTGTATGAATATCAGGCCATGTCTTGGAGATCATGGTCTGGATACTTCTGAGCTATTTGAGTCTTTTTAGCCAATGGATTTTGCTGTACAATTATAAAAATCTGACCTAAGGAAAAAACCTGACTCTCATATACTAACTTCATATTCTGATACATTGCTGATTATTTAACCAGCTCATCTACTAGGTCTGCTATAAAAGTCAAAGATAAAATGATTTTCATTATTTGAAGCAGGAGACTTTTTTGTGTACCTGTACTTGACTTGAAAAGCTTTAGCTGCACTATAACCAGGTGAGATACCTATGTAAAGAAATAAGGTGTATCACCTTACTCCACAATGAACAGCACAGAAGGGAAAATAATCCTCAAGAAGCTGGAGTTTGCCTATATGGTGAGACAGGTATGGGCATAACCTTAATTACAGTATTTTGCCAGCACAAGATCTGGCGCAGCAGGGTTTTATGCCTGTGATTGCTGCTCGTGGGACAGACTGACTGTGTTTCCCTTTCATTAGCTCTTGTAAAATTATCAGAAACCCTCCTTCAGTCTTCTCTTTGTGTGTTTGCTTTGGGGATTTAGAGTACGACAGAATTCACATTTGGCAGGGACATTCTGTCAGATCAAAAGGGTGCAGCTGGGAAGATAAAGGTCAAAGGAAATGATCAAATATGTAGATTTAGTTAGGGCAGTAGGAGTGCTCGCTGATGGTGAGGGAGAGAAGGTCACTGGTATTGCTTGACTCTTGCCTTAGTTGGGGTCCTATCAGTTTGTCTGATACAAAAGCATTTGCAGGACAGGGAATTAAACTCTGTGGAGCAGGAACAGAAATAGAAAGAATATTTTAAAAGCAGAGAGAGCAGCAAAGGTCAGCTTGACTCTGCACCTAAATTTGGCAGCTGGGTGCAGAGCTCAGTCTGTCAGACATCTGAAGAACTCATTTGTTTGCGGAGTTACCTGAGCTTTTGATTGACAGTGTTACCTGATGCGTTCCTTTGCTGCTCTGTGTTCACTTTCAATGCACAGCATGCTATTTTTACACTTTTAAACACAGATGCAAGGTTCTGTGGTTTTATAATGAGAGTAATGGAAGCTTTAAACAAAAATAAAAAAAGATAAATCTTAACAGGGCAAAAAAGGCATTGTGATATTTCTAACTGGTCTTCAGCTAACAATTCACTATAAAAGTTTCTGAAGTCTGAGATGTATCTGTGGATAGTGGATGGTAAAGATTTTTATCAATGTTTATATGTGTCTTTTAAAGGTCAAGAAATGTCATAAGAAAAGATTGAAAGCGCTTCATGTAAATTGTTCCTGGAACATATCCAAGTGGCTTTTATCTCCTAGCTTCTACTTTTTTTTTCTTTTTAAGATCTGTAGGAAGTAAAGCCACTTTTTCTCTACTCCAGGAAGTAGAGTAGTAGGGGAGAGGGAAAAACCAAGGTAATGAAAAAGGACTTGGTGACACGTATCAGTTTAATTTTAGGTAGAATGCTTATGCCTTCATGATAAAGGGATTCTGTGCATCTTTTCCTAGAGACAACAACAAGACACCAACCAGCTGAGGAGGTTGAAAACGTTTTTGGGGATAACCAAATCATGTTTTGGTGCCTCTGAGATCCACTGTAATATTGGGTAATTGAAAACAAAAGGCCTGAATCTTTTACACCTGGAATAAAATCTGTGAAGCTGACACACTCATATGTGAGTTAGAGAAGATGGGAAAAACAGAGCAGCCATGCATTTTGTTGGAACGATTCCTTACCTGGGTGTCCCTTCTGGTATTTAACTCTGTTCATGCATTTGTTTATTTTCTTAGTTCTCCAGGTGTATTGCCTTTTTTAGGCTGTCTGTTTCTGGAGTTTGTGGTCAGCATCCAGCTGGCAGAAGCAACACCTCACTGGGGAGTTCTGCCATGATACCAGGGCCCTTTCAGCAGTGCTCTGAATGAAAATCACTAGGGAAAAAAAGTCATCATCTTTCTCTGAAACTAAATGGAGAATAAATTCTACAGGTCTTCAACTTCTCTCTTCACAGCAGAAAGTCTGAATCAAAAGGGCTGTATAGGTGTTTGGGGTGTGATAAACAAATTACCTTGGAGCCTTGATTTTGAGATTTCAGAGCTTTTATTCTGAAGAAAAAATGATCACTTATCTTGCAGCCAAACCAAAGCATTCAGCAACACCCAAGGAATCCCAAGTGCAGAAAGTGAACTAGAAATTGGCTTCTAGACTATGGTTTTGTTTGCTAGACCTGGGACACTGGAGAGGAAGGCAAGGAGGGGAGGATATGGGCTTAAGAAAACTCTTCATTAAGGTTGATGGACCTCGTCATGTATGAGGGAATATCTGTCAGCCTTGAGAAAAGCATGAGCACCAGAATACTCCTCTCATTTTGAAAGCTTGTGCATGTGTAACAAACAGGTTCTTCACATGGTTGTCTGGAATTTTCCATAAAAAAGAGAGTGGAAGAGGAGAAGACGAAGTTTCCTCCTCTGCCCCATCCCCATACCGATACTTCTGACTGACTGTTGGTGCTGGTACTTCTGCTGATACAGAGTAATTTGGAGTTTGTAAGAGGCCTTCAGTGCCCACCTTAGGAGAGCTGGTGTGTAGCTGCAACTTCATTTAATAAACAGGAAAAAAGCTTTGCTAACTGGTGTGTCATCACACTTGCAGTATTCATAGAAAGTGATGTAACTCTCATATTTGCAAATATGCAACTGTTTTCTGCTCTCTAGTTTGAAAAATTATTTTCAAGAGATTGCTTCTATTTATAACAGCCAGAAGAATACTGAGGCTGTCAGCTGCTTGCTTCCCTTCCATTTGCAGGGATGTGGTACACAAATTATAACTTGGTAATTGTGATTTCTGCTTTGAGCACTCTGAAAAATTGCAGCCTAATTAAATAATTATGGCAGTTGTTTATTCTTTTTTTTTTTTTAAATACATATTTGCAGCCGAGAGTTTCAAGGAAACCCAGACGGTAAAGATAAAGGAAGAACCGATGGAAGTTGACATCCACGACTCGCAGGCTTCGGTGTCACCCAGCCAACCCAGCCAAAACATTGGCTACAGCACTTTACTGGGGCGAGACATCAGCGAGCGCATCCAGAAGGCACCCGAAGGCCGTGTGCTCCCGGAGAGAAATCTGTTCAGCCAGGATATATCAGTGAAGATGGCATCTGAGCTGCTCTTCCAGCTGTCAGGTAAAAGCAGTGCAACTGGTCAATCCCTGAAGTTGAAGAACAAACTGAGATGGTTTTTTTTTTGTGTAACCCCAAAGTTCTATGAAACTGTGAGATCACCAGGGCTGAAAACAAATAGCAGTTAGAACCTTCCTACCCTCACACTTGAAACACAGAGGCTTTGCCAAATGTCCCCCATAGTTTGCATATGCTTTAAAGCACTGTGGCAGCCAAGTCAGGTTCACAGCATTTCAACTGAGTTGGAAAAGCCAGAGTTCGACTCCTGTATTTTTGAAAGCTAATTAAATAATTTGTGACGACTGGTTTGATCCCTGTAGAGGGGAATCTGCAGATGGCAGTTCCTGGCCTAAGTGGCCAGTGGCTGCAGCATGCAGCACTCCTGGGGCTGCACTGCCCACTTCCCTTGGCAAGGAAGGTGAACCTCATCTGTCACACAAAGGCAATGGGACCTGCACTGTGTTCAATGAACACTTGCATTGCACACTCTGCATGGAGCACTAACACTGACATGTGGAACTGAAAACACTTGTTGGGTGTTAATTTAAATAAAATCATGCCCTTTCTCTAATCACGCTGGAACCATTTACCCTAAGTTACCCTGGTTTATGCTGTTACCTGAAAGCATTAAAATAGTTCTGCTGGATAAAATCTGATAGAGAACATATGACATATGCTAATTGCAAATCCCATGTGTGTTTCTCTGCAGAAAAGGTGAGCAAAGAGCACAACCACAATAAAGATAACACCATCAGAACTACAGCCAGGTAAGTACAGCCCATGGTTACCTGCAAAGCTGCTCTGTAAATAGCAGTGCTTCCTTTTGCCTTGTGAACTCAAACCTGTCTGTCTCCTGCAAATGTGACCTGATAGTACAAATGTAAGATATTTCCATGAGTAATGGAACCTATGTCTGAAAAAGCTACAACTATAGATCTGGTTGCTTAGGGTTTGTAAGACAAAAGCCCTTTGTGCCAAATGTGTGTTCTCCTCTAAGCAAGTATTCACACATCATTTTAAGAATTATTTATTCTATTTTTCTCCACAAAAACTGAAACTTAAAAGAAACTGCATGGTACATGCAGTGCTTGAGGGAAGACCAGGCTGACAACTGGATTTTAAGACATAGACCAATGTAAGAAAAGGTGATTTTGATTGTCCTCTGTCTAACTAGATTTCTTTAGAAAAATTTCAATTTAGTATTTCTGTCATCTCAATACATTCTAGAGAGGACTTTTAAAAGTCAGACTGTAAGACAGTGCTAACAAAACATTTGTTGAAGATTACGGTTACACTATTGCAATAATTTAAATTAAGCAAGAATTAAAAGCATGATCCTATTGTAGCCTGTGCTGGTAAAGAAATGTGCACTTTACAGTACTGTGGCTGGGAACAAGCCCACAAGGTGTTCACATATTCATGAGCAGCAAGGTGAGGTGTCCCTATGGGAAGATTTAAAGCTCTTATGCAGTACGTGGTAGCTGGAATTGCCAAAGACTTAGGAGCCCTTGGTAGGGTAGGAGGACTAGGCAGGAATTGGCAAGGATATATTTATTTCCTACCTGAAAGTTCCCTAATTATTGTGGATGGGTTGGACACTGAGCACATTGAAGTGATGAGGAGTTCATTCAAAGACAGAGTAAGAGCTTCTTGCCTCTGCAGCGCCTTTATAGAAGTTCTTGGTGCTAACTTGTAACAGCTTTGCCCAGACAGAACAGAAAAGCATTTCAGTTGCAAGGGAAAGATCTCTGAAAGATATTGTACTTAAATTTTGGGGCCTATCCCATTCATTCATGGTAGCTGCAGTAAATAACTTGTTTTTAATAAACTGACCAGCTCAATAAATGTACATTAGGGACTTTTTGATGTTACAAGTTGAAAGATAATTCAATTGAGCTTTTGGCTTCTGGTTACAGTGAATGCTTCCCATATTTGCTAGTGTGGGAATTTGTCGGATATGCAGCCTGCACAGCCTTTCTGTGCTATTTAAAAAGCATAAGCCTGAGATACAAACAGAGATAAACGCACATATTGTCCAACTACTCATTAACCATCCTGGGTGCACTGCAGGGAGGGGCTGGCAAATAGTTGAAAATAGATTTCAGTGTCTCATGATGTTACCAGCAGGACTGGTGTGAGAATCCAGAGCTACTTTTGGATCTATCAAAGATAATTCCAATTGGAAAGGTTGAGGACAGTTCAAAGATAACTTGCCCTTCTTCTGGCTGCCAACTTTTAAGAGGGTGGCACAGTTGGCTGTTGTCAAACTTGTGTTGAGCTTTACTGAGATGTCCTTAGAGTGGCTGCTACCCATCAGGGCATGAAATGCTAAGTGCCTGGTTCAGTTTTTCCAGGTGCTTTTCTTATCTTGCCTATTTATCAACAGAAGAAGACTTGAATGAGGAGAGCTTCTTAAGAGGGGAAGTGAGTCAGTCTACTAAATCCTACGAGTTCAAATAGATTGACTTGAAAGACCTTGCCAAAAAAAAAAAAAACCAACAACCCAGCCCAAACCAAATAAACAGCTGGAAGTCTTTACTGGTAAGAGTATGACGCCTTCTCAAAAATAGAACGTGATGGAGCAGCCAGGGAGGATAGAGGCACTTGGACTGCATTAAGAAAATGTGTGGTGTTGCAGTTTGGCTCACCAGCCCACATCTGGAGTAATGACAGAAAGGCATCTGAATCACAATTGCTGTGTGAAATGTGCTGACAGCTGCAGAGAGCCAAGGTGAGGTCAGTGTTGTCCACCTGTGAGTAGCTGGGGAGAACAAAGATTTAGCTGTGTCACTGGTGAGGCTTAAATCAGCAAACCCCGGCAAGATGGGGTACACAAGCACTTTTTGCTGTCTTATTCCTTATTAACATTTCTAACTGTCACCTATCTGTTGCTGTTCCTCCTGTGAGTATTCCTGGACTTTGCCAGCATATACTTCCATATGACTTTGCTTAAGCAGCCGGAACTGGCAAGGATTCCTCACAGTTCAATGGCTGAGTGAGATGGTAGAGCCTGCCATCTGTGATCAGAAGACAGAAAGTGGAGAAGCGAGTGATCTGGAAGTGAGTACACCAGCGTAAGATGCCAAGATAAGTTTCTTTCATCTAGAGAACTGTGTAGCCATGAAACTGGAAAAGTGCAGCCAGAGGAAAAATAAAAAAATCTCCTAAAGCTTAACCTTCATCAGAGAGGACTTTGCACAGTGATCGAGGACAATGTGTGTAATTTCTTACTATGAAGCAGGAGCTCCTCCCTCCATACTTTGCACTGGGAATCGGAGGACAAATCTGCTGAAATAGAAATAATAATAATAGGGCCACCACAGAAGAAACTCAGCTGCCATTCTAGAGGAAGGCAGAAAAGAGGTGTCCAAGGATGGTTCTATAATTCACCAAAGGCCAGTGAAGGAGAGGGAAACCCTTGGGATATGACACGATGCGGCCTTCAGCAGCACCCGCTCATGATCTATGGCCTAACCTGAAACAGATAAGCCCTGCACCATCTGTTTTGCTTAGAACCAGCAGTGAGCAGTGTCCCAGTGACTGAACCTAAGGCACAAAGCAGGAAGGCCAAGATGGAAACCTGAGCGGATTACAAGATTTTGAAGAGTTACAATAGTAATAAAATCTTTTTTATTGATGTTTTTCTTTCAAATCATTATTTAAGCCAGTGAGAGAAATGTTGCAATAAATCATGGTGTATTTTTATAGAGTGTCAGTCTGTTTCGTATTATGTCACCCCTGAGTGGGAGTGTGAGTCTTGGAAGAAGTTAGGTTTCACACATGTGGGTTGGAGCTGTTTTGGTTTATCCTGGTCACTTGTTTTCTGGACTATTCTACATTGTTCAGCTATTGGCATTCACCAAACTGTTCAGCTTTGGGGCAACATCACACCTTCCCCTTCAGCACAGCCCAATGTTGACTGCTTATGGATGTGTTCAAACTTTTGTAGAAATACCAAAATATCCCATTAACTGTCACATATGGAAGAGCACAAAATGAATACTATCCAAAAAACTTAACAGGAAAGTAAAACAATGTGATTGCCAGAAGTGTTTCACAATCAAGTTAACTAATTATCAACAAGTTTCCCTGAGGCAGAAGAGATCTGGCTAAGAATACACGTGACTTGGTGGAGACACCTTGTTCACTCTCCGCAGCAAAACTGCACAAGGGAAAACACAGGCAAGTGATGTCTTTTGGGCAGAAACTTTGGGTGTCTGGACTGGTGAGGTCAGCTTGGTGCAGCTGGCACATAATTTGATTCCAGACTACCCGCTGTGCAACACCTTGTAGGAACTCATAGTAGGTCCTTTATCCTCAAAAGATTCTTGGATTTTATTACTGGGTAAGAACAGGCTGCACAAACGGTCTGGCCTCCTGTCCTGCACCTTTAAAACACCCACGATACACCAGCCTGTTAAGGATTCTCAGTCTGGGTGAGATCAGATTTGAAGTAACTCTCACTTTGCTTACAAGAAATTGATAGTTTGTATGCAGATGGAATACACTCCCGTAGAAAACAGTTTTCCAAGAGAGACAGTAGTTTTCCATTTTGAATTTTCTGAGGTACCTCTTGCTGATGCCTGTCTGTACTGCAGACAAGGAGTTCTTGTTTCTGTTATGATCTTTACTTCAGCAGAAAACAAATACTTTGACAGAGATGCCATTTCACTGTTGAAATTAACTTTTTTCTACCTGTTAATTAAAATTAAAGCAAAATATTCGTCTTGGAGTCATGTAGCTGATAATATTTTTGCTTAATACTCTTTGGGATGCACCTGTTCAATTTATGAACTGTTTCCTGCTTTAAAAATCAAACTCATGGAGTTAATTTTGTTCATGGAAGGCCGTGTCAGAATAGAACTATTCAGCATCTTGACCTAATATTTGGAAAGTTTTGTTTTAAAGATAACTGCTGTATGCTTCAGATTATTAAATAATAATTTTTCTTTACCTTTCCTGATTGCCCTCTCCAGATATGACAATAGAATACAAATTTTTGAAGTGTTAATTTTAATGATCCATATTGTATTGTGATATAGCAAATGTAAGATGTCGAACTGTAGTTAAAAGCCTTTTGTGAGGTCTTCAGTTTTCATTCTGAAATGCAATTTTACCAAAGCACACTGCCTCATGGTTTGCCTATTTTTCAGCATGAGTTCTGTAAGTGAAACAGGTTTTCTAACAAGATGGTGTTTCTTACAATATTAAGATGTTGGGGTCAAAATTCATATTTACTTCTTCTTCTGTTTAACTGCTGTTTTCTTTTAAAAAAGACATCTTGTTTTTTCCTATAGCCCTTTCTTTTCTGAAGACACATTTAGACAATCAGCATTCACTTCCAACTCAAAAGATCTCCTGCCCAATGAAACTACTCTTCATGGAAGGACGTCTGCACCAGGTCAGATACCTTTTTCTTTCATTACTTCCAGTTAATAGGTATTTTTAAAATTTTCTTACTGTAAACTCCAGCACCTGACCAATGCTCTTAAAATATAGTTTGCTTTGTCAAAAGGCAGCTATTTCTCCATTATGGTAAGTGCTTATGATTTACAAGAAAAAAAGAAAAATTAAATACTGCTGAAGCATTTGTGTTAATAGTCTTTAGGCTGCTATTTCTATGAATTGTGCAATAGTCTACAACAGATTAAATTTAGCAATATCAAGAGAGGTGAGGGGGGTTTTTTGTGTGTCTCCCTCTGTACTGATGCTGAATTACTGTGTGCTATTCTCCTGTTCCTGGCCATTTCCATCTCCATCTCCTGGAGTACAGATGAAATGTTTGCAGGACGTGTACTGGAGTGGCTGAGCTTGGCAATACAATTTTCCTGCCTTTAACAGTAATTTAGAACCTTTCTGGAAGGATGTGGAGTTCTTCGAATGTACTGAAAGGCCTCAGTATCTGTGGGTGCCTTCCTGCTGATTTTCTGAACTAGTTGACAGGCATTTTATGTCCAGATATAGCTTGGGTTACATTCTGCATTAAAATGGAAAATACAGGCATGTAATAATACTATTCAAGGTCGCACTGAACACATGCAAAAACTTGCTATGTGCCTTCACTGTCCTGCTGCAAAATAACTCGTTTGCTAGTTCACTGCTATCTGTTCTTAAATTAATAGCTCTGAGGTTCTAAAGGTCAGTAATTACACAGTCAGCTGTAGGGGGGGTTATTCACCTTTTCTTAGCAATCAATAAACTTTTGGGCACGTTACTGCTAATTTTCAGCTATAGACTGTCATTTAATTTACAACTTAACAGACCCTTCATTTTTTTTAATGCTTGAATAGTCATTTGACAGCTTGTGAAGTGGCAGATGAGGGTAAGAGCTAGATGCTGTCTAAGGGTAAATATGCATAGCAAGAAGAAAAAAATTTGTAGCATAAGGACAAGGGTCTCCAGGCTGGGCACAGACACACTTCTGCAAAGAAGCAGTGGATTCTGCACCTCTGGGTGAGGAGAACCAGATCAGATGTGGTGGTTTTAAGTATTAAAATGTAAACCAGGTTAGCGCTTTCAATCCTGGCTTTTGACCTTGGCGTAACATGGAATATTCATTTGCCCAGATGAAAGATGAGAATTCACAGACTCCTCAGGCAGGGCTTGATACTTCAGAGGACACGGCCTCTAGCAGCAAGACCCTTACATCATACCAAGATAAATGCAGAAGAATTTTAATTCTCTCTAAGACTTCACTTTAAGTGAGGCCACTAGAAGTGTGGGTGGGTATGGTGACATGTTTGATCTTCTGCTTAAAAGATGTAAAGTATCTTGTTGGTTAGATCATCCTGGAGTGTTAGAATGGTTTCTGAGGAACTGAGTTTTTATATGTTTGTGCTGCTCCATAATCTGTTTTGTGGAACTTTGATAGGTCTGTGTATTATACTACATATTGCTCTGTGGTTACAAGACTCTGATATATAATAGTAGCATGTATACTGAAAATTTTAAAATGCCAGTTTCTGCTACGTTTCTATTTTTGGAACAACTCTTATCATTCCAAATGTGTTGTTTTTTCTCAGCTTCATAACAAATTCTTGGGCCTGAAGTGCAATTTCACAGTAGCACCAAGAATGTGATTTAAATTTGTAATCAATTACAAGTACTATATTCATGTAAAAGAACAGCAGAATACCCAGAGGTAAATTTCCTACTGGTTTCAGCCTTGCAAGAAGAAATAGCCTATGTAGTGCTATGGATAGCTCTGAAAACATTTTATCCCTTCAAAGAGCAGCATAAAGGAACAGAAACGAACCATTGTGAAAGGCCTACGGAAAGTGTTACAGAAAATGCTGTGGAAGTGTGAATATGGTCTCCCACGTAAAAATGCTTTCACTTGAGATTTGGTTTGGGTTACTCCATCCCTGAAAAACAGGACAGTAAGAAGTAGAAAAGAGCAGCATGAGAAAATGATAGGAAATTCCCAGTCCAGTGGCCCTGGTGGAACCCCGCGTACGCAGTTGCCTCTTCTCAAGTGAGCACCAAAACGGGTGGCCGCATCCCCAGACTCCTGCCAACTTTCTGTCTGCAGACTTTTTGGCACCCTAGCTGCAGAGGAATGGGGAAAAGTGACAGGAACATAGGACAGTAAGATATTTCATGTGTCAAATTCAATTCTTTTCTGTACTAGGTAACATTATGCAATCTTATTCATTACCAAGCTCCAGCTTAAACCCTGTCATCCTTATTATTTGTATGAGGATGCTGTTTCAGAAGCTCACCCCTTTGAAGAATTGGGACCACTCTCTTTCTAGCCTGAATTTATTCACAGCAAGTTCTACTTCTGTTATTTCACCAGTGCTGTCCCTCAACTTTGATAATTCTTCTCCATTGCAATGTTCACCATCTGATTTGCCATCTTACATTCCTCTAATCCTGCCTTCATTTTGGAAAAGTGAGCCAGCCAGTGTCTTTTTGTCTCTTAGAGTATGGTAAGGTTTCCATTTCCTAGCCTTTTTCTGCCTCTGTTTAGGGGCATTAATTTCTGCAAATATGAGTAGTCAGAACTATATGTGCTCTTTTATAGGAGGTTTTACCACCGACTTTTTCAGCAGCCTGCAGTCTTCTGAGTGCATATTGGAAATGCCTCTCCTGATTAATCACAGCCTTTGTAACTAGAACATGCTGATGTCTCTCTTGCTGGTCAAACAGTAACATGTTTTTCTTTTCCTTTATAATTTCAGCATGCAACACAAATTCTTGTTCCTACACTCTTAGGCATATGACCTTGTAATTTGAATTGTTTCACTTGTTATTCTAGCTCTCGAGATTATTTCTTTAGTGCTCTGAAATTTCTGCATATGGATATTGCTTTCATTAATGCAGTTCTGGTTTGTTTGGGGTTTTTTTTTTTCTATGTGTGTGTATTGAAGCCATTAAAGAGGCTTTTAAAGTACAATGGGTCCAAAGTTCAGTCATTGAGACTTAAGCTTAGTGGCCCCCCTAAGCGCAAACCACTTCACTTTATAGCCAGTTTATAAGAAAATTGCAAATTCGGGTATTTAAGTGGCAGAGCACTCTTCGTAGGGCATTGAGTAGATAAGATCCCCAAGGAGCATTAAATAATTAGGAAAGAATATTAAAAGATGTGTCAAAGCAATGCACTGATCAGGGCATTTAGTGGAGGGGGAAAAAAAACCCTAAATAAATAATGATATTGTGATGGATTAGGCCTGAAAAAAGTTGGAGTATTCCTGATCAACAGCAGTATCACAGGCAGGGGAGATGATTCTCATGGAAGCTTTTAATTCAGGTATCCAAGGAAATAACAACAAAATCCCCAACAGCTGTCAGAAAGGGATTCATCAGACCCACAGAAGTCATGGTATCTCCCTGATAATCTGTGGTGAATTCCTAATACTCTGAGAAGACAGGAATTTCCTCGGGTGTATAGTTCAAATTTACTGGTTAGATTTGGGCAATTGCTTCTCTTACTTTTTAAGCTGTTTTGTATATTAATAAGTCTATTATTATATTGCACTTTTCTGTATTAGTCTTACTGTTCAAATAACTTCATTTTTACTCAAAAATGGAAATAAAATAGTTTTGATGTCCACATCAACCAAACACACTTTGCTCAAAAATTACCATAGTATCAAAGTAATATTTAATACAAAGTCACATCCAAAACAATTCAATAATTTCAGCTGCCCCCTATAAGAATGTGGCCTCTTTTAATCTAGCAAAAGGTAGGGAGAATAAATTAAATTTTTTTTATTTCAAACCGTCACTTTAAAAGAGGACATTTTCATTTTCTGTTTTATAAGATTCTTCTTTTGACAGAAGAGTTTAGTTTTATGTCAGACTATATAGTTCAGTTCAGATCACTGGATAAATTAAAAACTTGATCTTATGCTGCTGTTCCTGACCCTTAGTCAGTCTTTAATGTGCTTTAATAGTTTTCCACCATCTCATTGACTCATTCTGTAAATCAAACCTGCCTTCATGAAAGCCAGATGAGTGATATTCGCTATTCCTTTTCTGGATGGTTCATTCATATGGTTGAAAACCTCACCCATGGCTTTCTGTGAGTATTTTTCCTCCACGTATATCTGTCTATACTATAATAATATTTCATTATTTTTTTCTCCTGTTTACCAAGGACCTGGTATTCTCCTTCATTTGCATTGGCAGTGCCAAATATTGAAACAATCCCGTCTGTAGTGGATTAAATTTATTTTTAAAAATCCGTCTTTCGGTGATGGTACTTGCAACACTGTAATTTTGATGGTGGTAAATGAATTTCACATGGCTAAAATAAACTTTTGGAACTGGAGGATGTAGGTCTTAGTGAATTGTAGCCCTCTCTTTTTAAATTTTTCCACAGCTTAATTTACTGCTTGTTGGTTTGTTTCAGTGAAATACAGCCAGTAAAGATTCTGTGCTCCAGCACCTTTTTGAAATGCATCAGAGCCTCCTCTGCCATGTGTGTCCACATTCTGCCTTGACCTGTGAGATGACTGACAGGCCGTGCTTCCTCTTCAGGATTGTCCAGAATCAGTAGCATGATGTTTAGTTCAGCAGAAATTTGGAAACGTAGTGCAAAGATTTTGCACTTTGGCAGTGTCAGTTGTTCTTTTATTGATGATGTAGTTAGTGGGATCAGCCCATTTTGCTGTTTATTGATCTAAAGTAATACGTGTAACAAAGATTCCAGGATGTTTGGAACTCCAGGACTGTTCTACAGACGTACAGGTTTCTCCTGTTACTGTCCACACTCACGCTGTCCTTCTTTCCTCTGGAGCACTAATTCCACTGTAACTTCAACAATACTAAAAAGTGAAAACCTGCCTGCTCCCAGGGCCTCATCCTTGCGCATTCCACTCAGCAGTACCAACACCTGTGTGGCCACATCAGGGGAAGTAGTGAGCTAATCTCCTCTTTTGCCCTAATAGTTTGTGGGAATGCTGGGATGTGAGCAGGGTGAAGGGAGGCTGTATCCTTCGACCATGAGAATTTCAGCATTGGTGTAAGACTGGTGTGCTCATGAGCACACTTAATCTTGTTTACTTTCTTCTATTACTGTAGCTGAAAAATACCTCCTGAGAGTTTAGAATTTTAGCTTGAATGTGGTAAATAATCATGCTGCTGGTGTTGTGCAGATACCACATTCTCTAGTATGAGTTTGCATGTGTTTTCCTGCCTAATTCCTTTTTAAAGGTGCTTTAAGGTCAATATAGCTCTTGATGTTGTAATTTTCTGTGACTCTAAGCATCTAGAAAGTAGATAGCAAGAGCTCTTTTGGTCCATCCTGCAGACCTGCTAATTCATGTTCACTATTTTCTGGCAGTATTTGTGCTCCGTTCTAGTTTCCTGTGCTCTGCAGCAAACTAAACTTCTGCAACCTTCTACAGCAACCAGCTCTGAATTTTGAGTCATCACTAGGTTAGTTAAGAAAGTTATGACTTTATTAGGTTGAGTATGAGATTAGTGTGAATCTGGCTATGGTTTTCATTTCTTCAGGAGCTGCTGGTGATAGTTTGCCTCCTTGGTCTCTTTCATGCTGCCAGACTTTCTCCTTTTAACTTGTCCTGCATTGTCCCTGAGATCACTGTAAGCACACTGCAGAAATGAAGGGACACCTTGAGTGTTCCATTTCTGTGTAGGGGACCATTGCCACTTCTGTCACACTGGAAAATGCCCTTAGGCCTTAGGGGACTGTGAAACACACAAACCCTGTGAATTTCCACTGAAGTGACCGGCAGTGAAATGTTGGCATTTAAATTGCCCTTGTGTATCTTCCCAGCTATGTACCCATGGAGTTAATTAGAATGATTCACACCTTCTTACAGTTTGCTTACATGTGCCAAAAAGCCTCTAACTCCACATTGTGGGTAATCCTATTTACTGTAGGAAGGCTTTCTTCAAATGTTCAAATGTTAGAATTTGTAAATGAAAGCCGGGGCTTAAGAGCATGGTTACAAGCAGTTGATTTTGAAACCCTTCCGGACAGCAGAACCCGTGGATTATTTTTTTTGAGAGAATCGCAGAATGGCTGAGGTATAAAGTCTAGTTCCAGTCCCTTCCTCAGAGCAGAGTCATCTTGCTGCTCAAGGCTATGTCCAGTCAGGTTCTGAGTATCTCCAGGATTGGAGACTCTGGGCAATCTCTGAGCAACCTGTGCCAGTGGTTGACCTTACAAACCATAAGAAAAATTGTTTTCTTATGTTTAAATGGATTTTCCTGTGTTTTAATTTGTGCCCTTGCCTCCTCTCTACTGGCATCGCTAAGAAGAGCCTGACTTCATCTTCTTATTTCCTCCCTATCAGGTATTTATCCAGGTTGGAAAGATCCCACCAAGTCACCTTTCTTCCAGGCTGAGCAGTCCTATCTCTCTCAGGCTCTCCTTGTATGACAGCTGCTCCATTCTCTTAATCACCTTTGCCGGACTTTAGACGTTTTTGAAAGTCTGAAAGAATATTTCAAGATCCTGGCAGATGTTTCTGTCCCTGTGACGGAACAGCAATTTTTATTGCCAATGTAATTGCAGAGGGGGAGTGCACATGCATGTGAATTGACTTAGGTAGTGCTTTCCCCGCCCCGTCCCCCATTGCTTTATCCCATTATTAGTGCTTATGATCATTTTATCTGCTTTCAGTTTTGGTCTGAGTTATGAGCTCTGCCCATCCAAGACATTAGACACCCCCTCCAGTTTCCTGATGATGAGAGTCCCTGACCCCTATTGGCTTCCTGTCAGGGCAGAAAAGTGAGAGTGGCACTTAATTCACTACCAAGGCATGTTCCATCAGGCACTTGTTCCTGCTGCTCATTTCTGTCGTAGGATTCCTGTGAAATGTGCTTGGGGAAAGCGATGCTGGAAGCAGATGCCACACAGTCATTGCTGCCTGCAGGGCACAATTGTAGGTACTCCCTAAGCCATGCAAAGTCTGCTTCTCTTGGTCCTCAAAAGCACCCTTTTAATTTTATTTTCCTTCTGGTGCTTGTCCGGGAGTAAGATTCAACCAGATACGTACGTGTGTGTGTGTGTGTGCGTGTATACACATGGGTGTGCATTTATATGGTTGTGTAAAAATCCACGCAGACGCATGACAAAGGATACTGGAGAGATGTCCCTCTGACAAATCCAACCTGTGTGACAGCTTCATAGATGGTAGGAAAGGAGTTTTTTGTGCCAGAGTGGCAGATTGATTTTTAGTAACCGATTTTAGTTCCTTATCTCCAACATGCTAATTCTTCCCGCGAAAAGAATGTCTTATGGGTACAAGAGACTGGTGTGAAAGGCCAGGGACTGTCAGCCACTGAGGTGGCTCTCTGCAGTCTGATAGCAGGAGACAGCTGGCAACTTGTGGAAAGTCATTCTAGGAAGGTGAGATAGTTGGACTGCTATAGAAGTGGGCTGTGCTTGGCATAGTTCTCCAAAGCAAGACAGATTTTGCAGAATTTGTTCAACATAATTCAGTGCTAAACTGCCTGATAGCGGCTCTGGCACGTTTTCCATCTATCGCATCCTGTCTTCAGATTCCCATGACCGTCTGCCTGCGTGCAGCCTTCTCTCCCTGTGCACCCAGCTGCCTTGACAACCACTTTGCACCACAGCCGTCAAGCAGAGGCTTCCACATTCCTGGTTCATTCCATGGGATTGTAACCAAGGAGGCTTCATCTGATTGCAGCGTTTTCTGGATCTGCTCCCAAGCAGGTTCGCATCTCATGCACGTGTGGTGCAGATCTGTGGTGCAGCAATAGAGGCTGTGTTCTGAGCAGTCACACAGTTTTCATAAGTAGCAGAGTCCCTTTCAGAGCTGAAAATATCATTTATTATGCAGAACAAACCAGTTCAAATCAGCAAATGGCCTCTTGCTCAAGCACCTGTGGGTGTGTTCTCTGGCTAAAGCAGAACAAGTGAAATGTGCAGCACGTGCATCATTGTACATGTCTTAGCTTTTCTTAACCGTCAGTATTTATTGGCCCAGGAATGTGATCATATCCTTCTGAGAAACCCACGAAACTCCTGGTGAGTTGGCCAGTCTCTCAGTACAGGCTAAATAGCAGGACTTTGCACAAATTGCTGTGGGCACATAGAGTTCACTTCTTTTCCCTGTGAAGTCACTGCAATGATTATTTTGCCAATTGTTTACAGGACCTTCAAGATGAAAGGTGTTAATTAAAACAAGCAGCAAGAGTTCAGGTCCATGTGTAATGGCTGTCTTGAAAGGCACTTGACATCTATCTGAAAACTTGTGTTTCTTGTTTTACTATGGGCTGCCTTTATACAGGGTAAATTTTATTTTCCAATACTGTGCAGTGTTCTCATACAGGCAAAAATACTCATTGACATCTCTTATTATTTTGGCAACTCTTATTATTTAACTTATCATAATAAGTTTGCTGAGTAATAGTTACTCAATAGCAAGTGATTTTTGAAAAATTAAAATCATTGTAGCCATAAATATTCTTGAATAGAAAACATGAGTGGAGGTCAAATTTGAGAAGGGTTTTTTGAACAGCTACAATCATTGGAAGTACGTAATGATAAGTGTGGGACTTTGTCTACCTAGTATTCTTCTGGGAAGTGAATTTGGGACAACACAGGACTGCCCAGCAAGTTCTTGGGAGCTGTCTTTTGATGCAGGTGACAAAGGAGAACTTGGGGGAAGAATGACCACAAAGTTTTAGAATGTTGGTTTTGGGAAAGGAAGAAGGGAAAACAGCAAAATAACATCTGTTGGCTTCAGGAAGGACAATTGTAACCAACTTGGAGATGTGTATGGAAAAAAGCCTAACAATAGTTGATGACTTCTGGGGTTGAGTGAAGCTTCTGATGTGTCCTCCCACAAGATGCCCATAGTAAGAAGGGAAAGCCAGGGTAGGTGCAGCTCTAATTAAAGGTGAAGTGTAGCTGTCAAACCCCAGGGACCATGTGGGCTCTGCAAGAGGCTGTGCTTGCTCTGGTATTCATCAGTCCTATAATTAATGTTGTGGATGACGGAGGAGAAAGGATGTTTATTAAATGGCTGGGGGCCACCTTGCAAGGAGGTGCCATAAGCACTTGGGAGGACAGAACTGGAGTTCAGTCTTACCTTGAGGAATTGAAGAAACTGTGAAAAATAGTAGCCAATGCAGTGAGGTCAAAGTTCTGTGCCTGGGGGAATGGTGAGTGCCACGATGAAAGGGGAGGGATGAATGCCCAGGCAGTGCAGCTTAAGGCAGGGATCTGGATTAGTGTTGGTCAGACACCATGTGTAGAGCTGGCATTGCAGAAAGGACAAACATCTGGCTGAGGTGTTGGGAATGCTGTCTGTCAGGCACATGTGGTAATTCTGCTCTGCAGCTGGAGCCCTGAATTCAATTCTGGGCTGTGTAATCCAAGAACAATATGGACGAGACAGCGGTGGTCAGAGGTTTAGAACACATGAACTGTGCATGAAGGCTGAAGAATTTTACCAATTTATTTAGTCTGGAGAAGAAAAGAGGGGAGATATGATAATGGCATTCAGATATGTAAAATGACAGCTTCGAGAGGAAAATAATAAACCTTGCCTGTGTTCATGTGAGCAGAATAAGGAATAACAGGCTTAAATGACAGCACAGGAGATTGAAGCTAAACACCAAGTAAAACTTTCTAGCAGTGGGCTGTTTTTGCACTGGCACAATTGTCAGAGAAGCCTCTGGAGCCCCTGTCACAGGAGGGTTTTTTTAAAAAAAATTAGTAAGAAAAGCACTTGTTGGAACTGATGGGTAAGTTTGGTGAGTGGCTGGTGTGCCTCTGGGGGAGGGAGAGACAACCTGGCCTCCTGGGGTCCCTTCCAACTTTAATTCTGGGATATAAATTCAGTAACAAAGCTAGAGTGGTGATTGAACAACCTCCTGAAAGAGATTTGATAGATGAGGCATTTGGCTTACAGACACTCAGCATGCTGTGGTTTAGAATCTGCATCTCATTCAAACCTATCTCTAGTTTCATATCCTCTTTTGTCTTTCCTAATATCAGAATCTTTTGTGAACGTAATCTTCAGCACTGAGTCAGATTGTTTCCTGAAGATGAAACTTTTCCAAACACGAGCTCAACATGAAATAGAAAGGCAGGTTTTTAAATTACTTTTCTAGCTCTGCAAACGGAATTGGAACACATCATTCCCGACATTTCTTTTTAGAGTTACCTTCGGGCTCTCCAGGCCTCACCTATCTTACCTTTTACAAGTTTGTCTTCTATAATATTTGTCTGCCTAAGAGTAAATTGAATGCAAAATTCATCAGCTGTTTGGACAGATGGATAGATAGACATAAAGACTATTGTTTAAAAATAATCTAAGTAAAGCTGAGGACAAGTTTGGGGTTTTTTTCTTCTACAGCATGATTTCAATCCGAGTACAAATTTGCCCTAATTTGTTGCTGGGTGTTTTAGTTGAGTCTGGGGCAGTTGTGGTGCTCACTGCAATCCAAGCAGAAGGCAGATGGGAGAAGTATGCAGGAGGAGGGGATGGATTACAGGTAGATGCATGTGCTGGTGATAGGAGAGGGAGCAAGGAGAGATGTGAATGTCTTAAAAAGAGTGAGTTAAAGGCCTCAAGGAAATGGCAGATTCAGTGCTTATCACCTGGGGAATCTGCAATAAAAGCAGCAAGAACGTTTTCTTTTACAGCAGCAGTCACGAGCACCTTGGGAAAAGTGGCTCTGGCCAAATGTTTGTAGTTACTTGTTCATCCAGTGTTGATTATTTTGTGTTAATTCAGTCAGCTCAGGAACTCGACCTGCATTTGTGGCTTTATTTTGCATTCCCCCACTGAGGTTTCTGGTCACCAGCTTCTTCCAAGTACAGAAGATTTTGCTTCACCCAAAAAGAAGCAGAAAACTGAAAAGAAAAATACAGTCTAAAGGCCAATTTGTCTTTATTTGGATCTGAATGCTGGATGGGGACTACCAGTGTTAGCCTCTGCTGAG
Source organism: Callaeas wilsoni (assembly GCA_013398955.1). Lineage (NCBI taxonomy): Eukaryota > Metazoa > Chordata > Aves > Passeriformes > Callaeidae > Callaeas > Callaeas wilsoni. Next base: position 76,873 of record VWPU01019149.1, read on the forward strand.
TGCCCTAGGTGTGTTTATTACCTTCTCTTTAGGAAAGAAAAGCCCCTATTTCATGTGGACTTGCAAGCAGAAATTGTCACATTGACAAAAACGCAAAAAAGGAAAATTCGTATGCCCCATAATGGTCCTAATGGGCACAAATGTCTGAGTGACTTTTAAAAGGGTTTCTTGGAAGTGTGTCTTAAGCAGAATTGTAGGGAAAAAAATTAAAAGGTAGAAACATATTGGCATTATGGAAGTGAATTAATTTTGGTTTAAAAATAGCAATAGGAGCAAATTACACTTTCATAAGTTCATCTGAACTCCATGTTGTAGCACCCAAAATAAGTGTTACAAGCAGGGTAAATGCTTGAGATAGATGTGAGGGCCACCTGCTGAGGAGTGAGTTAGAGGAAACTTATGTAAGTTTATTATGGTTTATTATTATTCTGTTGTCATGAAGATATTTTCAGGAGGAAATGAAATTAAACATATGATGCAAAGATAAGAGAGAGCACATTCCCAGGTTTTTCTCTGACAATAGATGCAGGATTTAATGTTAGCTGTTATTTCTAAACAAGAAAAAAAAAGTAGTAATAGTGATAGAGCCTTTTGCTGCTGAAAGGCTCAGTTGTTCCTGGCCAACAGTGATCAGGTAAAGCTTTTAAAAACATTTTTTGGGGAGCTGATTTGTTAGTGCTTCCCTTGCCTTTCTTGAAATGTCTCAGCATCCTCAGTAAAAAAAAAAAAAAAAAAAAACAAAAAACCAACAACAAAAATTAAGCCATTTTTGCTCTGGGCCGTGTTGCATGACTTCATCTACAGCCATGACACCCAGCTGATCTTTCTTCTGAGAACTGGGAACGATGGAGGAGCTCCTGGAGTCCGTGCAATTGGCAAAAAGGGACTCTTCCACAACTGCTCCTTCTTGGCCAGCAAATTCACAGCTTGGGGAGGGCATGATTTTGCATCTGTTGTGAATTTTACATTGTTCTATTCTTTCTTGTTGTGTGAGGGATGCAGTTACCACAAGACAGTCCTGTTTATGCTTTATGCTAAAGCAGTACAGTGGTAATACAAGCTGGGGGAAATAGAGGCTGTTGTCCAGCATTATCCTCAAATTAGTGCCATAATGTTCATGTTGTTAAAGGAGTTTTCAAGTAATGACTGCAACATTATTTCAGCTTTAGGGTTCCTTAAAAATCTGCAACTTCAGCCACCTTGCACAGAATTTACTGGATTTTTTTCTCTCTTGGTTGTTTCTTAAGTTTTGAGCTTAATGCAGAGAATAAAAGCAAGTCCCAGAGCTTTATAATGCAGATGAAGGTTATCACAAGGTATTTCATGGTTTGCTCAGAAGTATTCTGTTGTAAAAGTGAAGTGAAAATAGGTGTGAGTTTTGATGCAAAAGTAGAAGGTGGGAGTGGCTTTGTGTCTTAAAGTCAGTGTGTCCCAGCCTTGTCTTTGCCCTGACTTTCTCACCCTGCTTCTGATTGTCCATTTTTGAGCAATGGGCTCAGTCTTGGCAGTGAAGGAAGCTTCACTTTTTTTTCCATGTTTCTCTATGGAGTCAACTTTGAAGTTCATCTTTTACCTGTTTTGAGTCTTTCCTCAAACCCTGACATCTTTATTGTTTCCCAGTGACCTTTTCAAGTGTTGCTGTCTATTGTTGTGGACTTGGAATAATTTTCTGAACAATATTAATGTTTCTTTAGTGGGCTGTGCAAGCACTTTATTGAAGTATTTCCAACTTTGATGGTTGCTGTTTTCAGAAAGAGCAGCTGAAGTACTGTGCTACTGATACATAAAATCACTTGGGTTCTACTTTCTTCCATATCAAGGATTTAAAATTATCGTAACATTACTGCTTTTTACCATGCTCCATAGTAATGTTAAACATTTGCAAAGCCTTTGAGAGGAAAAAATAAGAGCATTAATTGGTAAAGTTTTTTATTTGGAAAGGAGACCTTTTCTGCTTCATCTGTGCATTTGTTCTGTCATTCAGATTGATTATGTGCAGATTTTTGGGCCTTATGGAACAAAAAGGACATGACCCCCCTCACAAGTGGAACTAGAGTTTTCTATCTTCTTTGTATTTTTGTGGGGAATATAGAAAAATGTTATGCCTAGAAAGCAATTGCTTATCTCAGTTAATAGTGGATGAGTGTGCTCACAGTAAAAGATACACCCTGAACCATGACCAGATGGGATGCAGGGGGTGACAAATGAAGACTGCAGGGCCAGTCAGGATCTCTGATACCTTATCTAAGTTGAGAGATATCTTACTCAGGAACTACAGTACCTGCAAGGATTCCACTGTTTATTTTAACTGACTTACTAGAAATAAGAATTCTGGTCCTACAAATAAAACCTTTGTGGAAGCAAGTTGGAAAGGGAGTAAGATACATAGTATTTGGAGCACTGCAATTCCGTACAGTCAATATATTTTTGAGCTTGGGAACCTTTCACAGGCTTTTGGCAAACAAGCTTGCAACAGAGCCATAATTACATATTTCATAAAAGGAGTTCTCAATTTTTAAATACGGCGTGCTTGCCAGAGGTGATGGATGAACATGTAAGGGGAAGACTCCAAAGCAATAAAATGCATCTTTGATGATGGGAACACTGCAGAAAGTAGGAAGACAGTATAATAAGATAGATAAATGCAGACAGAAGAAGGAAAGAACATTTCTTTGAGCAAATAAATGTTTTTAAAGCAATGTTTGCATGATTACCTGACCTTAATACCTTGTTTCTGAATAAATAATTTCTTAAAGGTTTTGTCTTTTAGACATAACCAAACAGAAATAACCTTGCAAATGGAGCAAGCTTTTGTGACATTCCTGTAGATCTGCATGCAGTGTATTTATCTCTCGGGTAAATGGGGGGTACTTGACAAATCTCAAAGGAAAAAAGCAGCAATTCACCTCAGGCTGGGAGCAGCCAAAAGTTACCTGATGAATGTTTAATGTCTCAAGTCTTTCCAAGCAAAGTGGGATGCCTTGCTGTTGGACATCTGCACAGGAGTGTTCATCCTCTTGCCATGAGCTCACAGAACCCTGGTTACCTTGTCCAGCACTGTTTCTTAGTCAGTTTATTGATTTTCTGGTTTGGTGGAATTTTTTAGATGCACTCTTACATGGGAGCTTCCTTCTGCATCTTGTATTTTTCACATCAGGTTTTATCCCCTGAAGTGTCAGGAGGGAGGTGCCACGGGCTTCCTTTCCTTTTCTTCTGCATCAGCTGCCATCTACCTTTTCCCAGCTCACCTCAGAGTTTGGTTGTCTGCCCCTCTCAGCTCTCAGCCTCACCCTGGGTGACTCTTCTGTCTCCAGACCTTCTGGACATCTGACTTGTTTCCTCCATGGCGTGCGGCTTGCAAGCAGCATTTATTGAAAATACTCTAACCACTCCTCTGTATTTTCACAGGATTTCTGTTCATTTAATTTTCAAAATTACTTACCTGGTCTCTCCTTGACCATTTGTGTGGTGTCAAACTGTCTGAATAACCCAAAATATAACTCTGATATACACTTCCAGAAGAATGGAGAGAAAATGAATTTTGACCTTCCTTGTTAAGGTTTATCAGCACCTCTCACTCCCATCTCTTTAAGGAATACTTATTGCAAAGAACAATCTATTTAATTTATATCCATGGGATTCCATCTGACCATAAGGATCTGCCCTTGTGGATTTGGTTGCTTCCAAGGTCTACGGAAGTGTGAAGATAAAACAGAGAAGCAGCTGTTTAAGTGAGTTACAGGATGTGAGAGCAGACAGTAAACCAGCAAAGGTTATAAACATGAATTTATCTTCTTTGAATGACACCTCAGCACACTTTTTTTTGTTTTCTTAGGTTTGTCTTTTTCACTTAAATAGTGGTTTCATTCTTTCCATTGTTAGTATAAAGCTACAAAGTTGGGCATGGCATTGGACAGCATATTAAAACATAATGTAGCATAAAACACTGTGAAGCAGTAATTGAAAAATACATCAAAGTAAAAGACAATAAGTAATCAAAGTATCAGAGTCCAAAGCCAGTCCCTGGGAACTTCTTGTGCCTGACAGCCATCAGCAGTCACAAGGCTGATTGGGTGACTCTCAACAGTCACTTCTCTATTCAGGTCATGCCTCGTCCTCTACTTCAGTTACAGCTTCCACCAGATATGGTGTCCTCTCTCCAAGCATATCCTGACAAAAGTCAGGGTAAAGACTCTTCAGAAAGAGTGGTTAATACACTCTCTGCATTGATATCACCAGTTGGAGAGGAAAAGATTAATCACTAAATGTGAAAACTAAAAATACATATGAGTTCAGAACTATGCCCAACACCTCAGGAAAGGGGTAAATGGTGACTCTTTCAAGCTGCAGTGCTTTGTTTGCCAGGAATAAAATCTGTTTGGAGGGGGTAGAGGAGGCACAGAACAATGTTTCTGCAGCTGATGTCCTCACCTCAGAGAAGATACAGATGGTGGCAGTTCCTAACCCCTTCTTGGATGATCAGCTTTACACATCTACTCATGATGAAGTTGACTTGTGGCTAGAAGGGGAGTGATACCAGGTGATGAAAGAGGGCAGGAAAGGTGTCCATAAATATGTATTTCACTATATTTAATTAAATCTTACCTTTACATAAGATTCTTAGCTCTTAGGAGTTCTATGCAAAGTTATTTGAAAATAATTTTATCACTAACCTTGTAATACCCTGAGTCTTAATCCTTCTGTTTCTTTTAATGTTGTACTGGAGAACTTGGAGGCCTTCCATTTTACTGAGCATATTTTGTTTTAAACTCCAAGACTCAGAAATGCAGTCTATTGCTTAATAATTTCAATATAATTTTGTTGTGTATGATTTTCTGACATAGAAGTTTTGGAATTTGCTGTAGAGTATTCATTTAAAGCAGAAATCTTGTATCAAGTCTTTTTTTTTTTTCTCTTTTTGTTTTCCTCTTCATTATAGTATAGGGGATGCCATAGTGAAAGATGGATTTCTGTGAGCCATCTTTCACAACAGTGATTTATTATTTAACATTAGTTGGTCTCAGTCCATCTTCTTCCTGGCCACTGTGTAAGGTGTTCTTTAAGACCAACAATGCTGACTGCCTTGGGACAGGGCTTAGGGATGCACGGAGAATGCTGTGCGCAGCCCAGTGTTGTGGTCTTGGCGTCACTGGGCCTGCACTCACTTCACACAAAACACCATTCCCTGGCATTCATTAGAGCCAGAGCCCAAGGAGTGAATGTGGAAGTTGACTCTCATGACTCTTCAGGTCACTGGCAAGGGCAGGTGTTAGGCATGTTCTGGCAAGATTTCTGAACCACTGTATGGACACAGAGCTCCAGTTTCCAGGATGCAGTCAAAGCTTGCCCAGAGAGTAAGGTGGGTGGAAGTAGGTGGTTCTTCTTGGAGCTGAGAAATCTTTCACAGAGTGCTGAGGCTCCTGTTGCAAGAGACCAGCTCTGGTTTGCCATGAGCAAGCTAAGAAGCTGCTGAATAGAAAAAGCATTTTGCTGCAAAGAGAAGATTCATTCAAAAGAAAAGAAAGAAGCACTGTAGTTAGGACTCCAGAAATACATCTTTAAAGTAAACAGAAATACTTTCAAAACACCTCAGTGTCCTCTTTTGCATCAATGAAAAAAGCAGCTGCTTTGCAAGGGACTGACTGTCACCAGCTCGAGATAATCAGAAAGCTGCTATTTTTCCAGCTTCCCATGAGCTTCTCAGGGCAATCCTTCATAGGGAAGAGGATATTATATTTCTTTTTCTTAAGAGATAAAAGAGGTCTGATGACTAATACTGAAGTGAATTGTTAAGAGACTTATTTACTTAATTGAGCCTGTTTGTTTGGTATGTGTCCCAATTAATTCATTTTTGTTGTGACCATATTGAAGCAACCTACACCCTTGTGACCTTCTCTTATAATTATTACTGTTTTCCTCATTTGAAGCACTATTTTGATTATGTACTCAAAAAGCTCTGCTGAAACATCTGTAGCACTGCCACAGAGTCAGATTTTTCTATTGTTTGGAACTCAAGGATCGCAATAAAAAGAATCCTTCTTTATTGAAGTTCTTGGAGGTTATGGGTCACTTACAGCCCTTAGGGGATGGGGGGTGTCTTCCTTTTTAATTTCACAAAATGACTATTTTGAATAGGCAGAACTTGTTTTCTAACTAGAAATCCTTTTAAGAAAAATGTGTTGTTGGATGGTAGCACTCAGAGGTGGCTCAGAATTCCTCTGGTGTGAATATTGTACATATTACAGGGTCACAGGAGAATGTAACAGCAGTGGAGAAGGGGTTGGCAACTATGGCCAGCCCTAAATTTGCTGAGATTGCTATGTGGACTCTCTGCCCCAAATGAGGCATTGTTTTTATTATTGCTTAAATTAAATACAGTATTTGACAGCTCTTTGCCCTAAACCACAGTGGAGTTGTCTGAAAAGCTCTCTCTGAAGGAGAGACTCTCTCAACCATGGCAGTCCCATCTGCAGTGGTAGGTGACTGTCAGTGAGGGACTGCCAGTACAAGGGGGGGTGTTTATTCCTCAGTGCTTCATGGGATGAAGATTTTGCTGTTTGTGCCAACCTCCACAATGTTGACTTATGCTCATTACAATGTTTCTGAACTCCTGTCCCCAGCTCCTTTCCCCACATTTACCTGGAAATCCCAGCCAAGTGGTTTTCCTCCATCAGGGCATGTTCACATGCACTGGTGGAGCTTGTTCCAGGCAGCGATCCCAGAGGCAGTGTCGGTTTGGGGAAAGGTGCTCTGCCAGTGGCATCTTTCATTCCAGTGGAACCAGAAGAATTACACCAAGCCCCTCACTGCTGGCTGCTGTGTTTGGAAAGTTTCAGAATATCCTTGTAGTTCTGTGCTCCAATTACAGCAGCAGTCCCTTCTCCTAGGAGAACAGGATCCTTGCACAGAGTATTTTTTTTACTCAAGACTTGCTGATGCTGTGTCTCTTGTTGATTTAAGTAGTACACTGCTTTCCCCAGTCTCTACCTGCTTTTTGCTCCATTCTGTCCAAATCAAAACTGGCCATGCTTTCAACTTCTTGAAGTATTGTGTACCTTTTTTCCTCTTCCTCATTCCCAGTCTCTTTCTCTCAACTTTCTTACAAAATGCCTTCATATCTGTGCTCTATGGGGTTTCTTTTTTTCTGTATTGCAGACTCTCTCTGTTCCTGAAACAATTAAAACCACTTATTAAAAGATAATACCTCACTCTGGGTCACAGTTGGATGGCCCTCTAAGCTGCTGGGAATTTTGATGCCAGAGGACAGCAGTGCTGGGTAGAGCTTACCTTGGATGCCAGCCACATACTGGGGTGCTGTGTGCTTTTGTTTTAATGTTTGTCTGAGCAGTCCTCTGGTCTTTAGAGTCAGACTGCTCATGTGTGTGTAGATGTGGCACTTCAGAGCATGGCTTTAGTGATGGACCTGGCAGCATTAGGTTAATGGGTGGACTTGATGTTAGAGGTCTTTTCTAACCTAAATGATTTTATGATTCTATGTAGCAAAAATTCCTGCCTCAGCAGCCAAAAAAGTATCTGGAAATCTTTCTTCAGCCATGAGTAACAATCCAGTGTTAGACAGACCAGCATCTCAGACCAGGCTTCTTCATGCACCAGGCAAACGAGGGTGGCTGAAAAAGCCAAAGGAGTGGTTGTTCCACAAAACCATAATTAGAGGTTAATGCTTGCCCTGCTCCCTCTTGACTTTCTCTCTGTACATAACCTGGTTTAACCCTTTGGCTGTGCCTAGGTCCAGAACACTTTGGCTCAGTGTTCAGCTTTAGAGTGTGCATGGAAGATATTGTATGAAAGATTCATTTCCTTTCCAGCTTTGGGAGTTTCCTTTTTAAATGAACTCATGTGCCAGATCACACAGCATGCAGCCGAAGTGCTGCATTTTATATGACACCTACAGGGCTCTACTGAATGAAATCTGCAAGGCTTCAGAGTTCTTAAGATGACTTTGTGTTTTTTGGCATAGAAACAGAAAAGCTGGGGCTGGAGGTGGGAAATGGATTGCCGTCTTGGAAATTTAACGACCAGCTGTTTCCCTGTGATGTGTGTGGAAAAGTGTTTGGTCGCCAGCAGACACTGTCCCGGCATCTCTCGCTGCACACAGGTAAGGCAGGGCTTGCTGGGTGGTTGGTACAGCACTCGGGAATTCCGTGGGCTTTGTTTGAGGGAGGAGGAGAATGGTAAGGAGTGTGTGAACCATCCTCAGCTCACCTGGAGCAGAGCCAAGCACAGAGGCAGGACACAATGTCAGAGCAGGGTTAGGGAGTGAACGTTTTATTTCTTTGCAGCCTACGTGAAATTTCTCCTTACAAAACCTGTCAATTCAAATCTGTCCAGGTTCCAGCACATCAGACTGTAGACACCAACTGGTAGCCAAGCTTGGTAACGGAGTTCTGAAGAGAAGGCACAGCCTTTTGTTTGGACGAATTTGGGGTTTTTTTGGATAGAAGCATCATTCACCTGATGAACTTTTTAATTGTTACTGAATAAGAAAAGATTTGACCTTGGTGTTTCAGATCTGTGAAACTGAAAGGATTGAATAACTTATTCATCTTTGCTCTCTTCATCTAGTTCTGAGAGGAACGGGGCCTGTTCTACCCCATATCAACTTTCTTAAACTGAATCAGTTTCAAATCAGCTGAGACAAACAGTTTTGGATGGAAGATGCACTCTGTCAGCCTGCTGAGGTGCACTGCACAAAATAACACTTGGAAGCAAGAACTTCCCATGTAGTGCTGAGAAATCCTGTTGGTATAATGCCAGTGTGTGTTAAACCATCCAGCAGAGCCATCCTGTAAAGGCTCAGATGCTCCATGATCTGGTGGGGTTTCCTTAGTCCTAAGCTGCTTTATGAAATGCCTTTCCCCTCACACTTGGAGCATTATATTTCAATTTTAGAGCAGCAGACCCTCAAAGGAAAAGGTTGTAAAAGCTGATGTAATGTTTGGTTATTGTAATCAACCCTTCGCAAAATGCAGCCTGGCGCACGCACAAAAACTGTGCTGCCAGGATCTAGAAATGATTAATTTAAAATAAAAAAGAGGAATATTTAAATTTGTGAAGCATCAGAAACTCATGGTGAATTAGTTGGGTTTTTTCCCAACTGTTCTTTGAGTGAGCTTTTTCCTTAGTTTATTTTTAGAACTGGACTAATGATATACCGTGTTCCACTTCCTCCTACCCTCAGATTTTAATGCAAAATCATCAACAATCAGCTCTCTGCAAGCGATCACATGGGCAACCTCAACAATAACTAAGCCCAAAAATCAAATAAAAGATGCTGGGTAAAGAGAGTAGTTGTAGACTATTGACCTGTTTCTCCATGGGCTTCGCTGCAGCTCCCAGAACAGCAGTTGCCCCAGTTTTCCAGTTTATAAAGTTTTATATTACCCAACTACAAACAGAAGAGCAAATTAAAAAAGCTTGCCCTAAACTACCTTCAGATGAGTGGGGGTTTTTTTCTGAGTAATTGCTGTAAACTCCTATAAACTTCTAGAATGTCAAGCTTCCAAAGTACCTCATCCTGAAAGCTGCTTGGAGAGACACATAGGAACGCACGCTTGGTTACTGGCAGCTTTCAAAGCAGCTGGCTTCAGACTGAGCTATACACTCACATCTCCCTGCTCCTTTTTTCAGAAGAGAGAAAATACAAATGCCACTTGTGCCCCTATGCTGCTAAGTGCCGTGCTAACCTGAACCAGCACCTGACTGTGCACTCTGTGAAGCTGGTGAGCACCGACACCGAGGACATCGTCAGCGCCGTCACGGCCGAGGGCAGCGATGGAAAGAAGCATCCTTATTACTACAGGTGAGAACCCAGACGAGGGGCTGCGCACCACACACTGCCTCGTGTGCCTGCTGAGGACGTGTGACAGGGCCACCCTTCTGGTGCCGGGGGTTGGAGCCATGACTGGAGTATTTGTCTTGCCCGTGTCTGGCTTGGGCTGAGCAGCGAACCCCGGCTGGCTGCCTTGTGCTGCTTGGCTTGGCTGGCCATTGGGAAGGACTCAGGGGTTTGCTGTGGGGTTGGTTTTTCTAAATGGCTTTGTGAGGCAGCTGTGCTCTTAGAAGCCTCTCTAACTTTTTAAGCAGTGTTCCTTTACATTTTCTGTTTGGAAATATCCTGTCATTTACATGGATTCACAGCGAATCTAAAGCCCTGTGCTTCTAGTTGCTTCTGATAATTCCCTTGTCTTCAGCCAAATCTATGAAATCAAATAGCTTAAAAGTGTATCAGGAATGGTTATATCAATCTACACATTTCCTGTTTGCTAGAGGCATATACATTCTGTGACCAACATGGTGAAAGAAAGAAAACCTTCAGGAGAATTTCCCCGAAAAATTGAAAGGAATTGCCCAGATAAAATGGATATTTAGACATTCTTCCTGTTGTATGCACTGCTGTGCACTCTGCAAACTGTGATGTGCACTCTAGTGGCCAAGCAGATTACCAAATCACTCTTACTTTTAGTCAAAGTGCCAAGAGCAGATTTAATTACAAAATCATAGAAGTAAGAAATAAATGAGACCTGCTGGATTAGATTATATAGTCCTTCCCCTTGGGCGAGCAAAATAGTGCCCTGGAGTATATGCGTTTTCCAATCTTTCTGGACTGTTTTAAATGTTAATGGCCTAATCAAAGCTAGAGGAGGACTCTGCAAAGAAAGTTAAATTAAAGGGTCCTTTCCACTGCCTCTCAGTATCACTCTGTTTATGTGCTGGCTGAGAAATCTGTATCCCTGCTAATTATTCGCATAGCTGAAGACTGCTGTTTTGCAGTCAAGCATAAGAAATGTTTGAACCCATTTTTACTTGCTTACACTGAAACTGCCAGGCAGTTTTGCACAAGATCCCAGTTTGGCATGGGAACCATTCCAGGGCTCGAAAATCACTCCTGGAGTGTGCAGCAAGCTCTCTGTTTGTCAGTGTATCAGCTGTACTAAACATCTTGGCAAAGCTGCAGTGCCTCTTATTGCCCAAAGGAATCGGTTAGGTGATGCACAGCATCTGGAATCTGTAGTTTTTAATTAACTTTATGATTATTTAGCATCATTATAGCATGTATGGGATTGTTGCATTGTGCCTGCCCTTAATCACATTGGCATGGCCATCAGTTCAAAGGCAGTTCAGCAGACAAAAGAATTTTGCAATGAACACTGAGCAACGAGGAAGAGCAGAAAACTGTGCTGCGAGTTTCCTCTTGCAAATTTGGGTAAAGGCAATAGGCTTCTGTTTGTGGTTTGGTTTTTCATGTTTCTTACTCTTGAACTCTCTTCTGCCTGCAGCTGCCATGTGTGTGGGTTTGAGACGGAGATGAATGTCCAGTTTGTCAGTCATATGTCCCTCCACGTGGATAAGGAGCAGTGGATGTTCTCCATTTGCTGCACGGCGTGCGATTTTGTCACTATGGAGGAGGCAGATATGAAGGCTCATGTCAACAACAAGCACACAGGTGATGATCCCTCTCTCCCAGCTGCCATGATCTCTCTCTTCCTTGCTTTTTAGGTGCAACCTTCACACTTCCCATTAGCACTCTGCTTTCACTGAAATGCTTGCTAATTAAGGCCTGATCTCTCAAAGTTGAAGTGAATTGGACTCCAGCCAGGCAAATAATCTGGTAGTGCAGATCAATTTTCAAGCTTAGTGAAATAAATGAAGGACTACTTAGCCCTTCTTCCTATTCCCCTTATCCGCCAAATCCCCTCCCCTGCTGGAGTCAGTCAAATACTGCATTTGTTTTTCTGGTTTACTATTTCATCAAAATCCTGCTTTGACTTCAGCGATGATAAGGTGACTTTGAGGGCTAATTGTGCATACCTGGCTGTAAGTCTGAAATAAACATTATGTTGAGCTTTGCTCTTTGCTGTGTTGGCCCCCACAGTCTGTCAGTTTGGAATTTCACGCTGATGTTTAGTTGACACTGTGATTCAGCAATACCATAAATGTAACTTTATATTAAATAGCAGAATGAGTCGTACTCGCTCCCTGGTCCTGCTCACTTAATAGCCAAGAATAAGAGCAATAGCAGTTTTCAAACAAGCTCCATATGCTTAGTCCAACTAATGAAGTCTGGCATAATTTAAGGAGAATAAAATTGGAATCCTTTTAATTAATTTCTCTTATAAGACCACGCAGAAGCATTTTACTGCCACAAACTACTCACAGTTGCGTTTGCAATACGGAATTTCATCCAGCACAACTTTTCCATCACTAAATTGTTTCTCCTGTCCTACCAGGAATAAAATTGCGAAAACAGGAGGGATGAAGAAGAAGGGGGAGAAGAATACAATTGGTTGTGTTCACAAATACATAATGTATTAAATGTAACTACAGAAATAGGAACTACTGGAAAGCTCTCAAGGGATTTTATGCCAGCATAGCTCTCAGCACCACTTCATATAAAGGAGTTCAAGGCAAACGAGAAACACCACCCATAGCCATGTGAAAAGTCTCAGAGCTCAAAAGCAAAGCTGTGCTCTGCTGTATTTTCCTATTGTGGCTAAAAGATTGAAACTACTTGTCTTTTGAAGATAGGCAAAACCCCCTTGTTCTTCCTTCACCCTGCCCAACTGAGCCACTCAGCTGGTGATTCAGCCAAATGCTCACACATATGGCAAATACAGAGTAAAAAATAGAATGGGTTTTCTGGGTCACTTGACTCCAGTTCTTTATCCTTTGATGTTACCAGGTCATAAAGGGACTGTTTGTGAGGATATGGCATATGCCTTCAAAGAAGTTTCATTGTTTTAAACAAACTATTTCGAGAGACAGGCAGCTGTAGACCTTCTTGCTTTAAAGATTAGGGACCTTTTAAAAACTTCCAGTGTGTGTCTTAGTGATAATCAGAATCCACATACATTGTTCTTGTGCCAGAGCTGCCCTTTACCTGAAAGAGCAGTCCACCTTTTCCTCCCTCCACCTTTCAACCCTTCTTCCACAGTATTTATTCCCTTAGTACATTTCTGGAGAACACCGCTCTCCCCTCTAAATGTACACTGAGCCTTTTCCTATATGGAACACAGTTTTCCTGCTGTACCAATCCCTCACTGCATATGTTCTTGTTGGAAGCCCTGCTCCGGACATATACAATCACAGCTGTACATGGTTGAAATGAAATAAGCAGTGGTAGCAGTGCAAACCAGCAGCAGCTGCTGGGAATAGGTCACACAATAACATTCCGTGATCACGTTTACCTTTCCTGAAAGCTCCCCAACACTGATTGCTCATATTCATGCCCTGTTCTGCTCGAATTCTACTTTTGTTTTCCTTGACTGTTACCAACTTAAGCACTTCTCATTTGTAGCAAAAATTCTTGTTACTGGCCCTTCAGGTCATAACCTCGTTCTCTGTGCTATTAAATTTCATTCCATTTCTATTACTCTGGTTCCCAGTGTCAGTGAATCTTTCTGTATGATATCCAGTCATCCTCCCTACTGGCAGCTTGGGTCATCAGATTTCATTAGTACATTCCTATGTTTTTATCTTAAAGGTGCCACTCATCAGTTTAAAGTTAAGTACTCAGGTGCTGGTGTTTGCAGAGGCCTTGATCAGGGGACTGTATCACATGGAGAATTTGAAGTTTTAGTGAAGTCTCCTTTTCCACAGCTCTGATTGAACCAGGACATGGGAGGGATTAATTTGCCCATCTTTGCCTCGTTGGCTCATGGCAGTTCTCATATGGGAACTCTCCTTGTTCAGTTCTAGTGTGTGATAGGGTTTGGGATTTGGACTTCATACTTTTATTGCGCACATAAGGAAGCTCTTTCTTTCTTTCATAAAGAAGCTTTATCTCTAGGTCCAGTTAAATAACATGCTTTTCAATTATCTTTGGAAGGAGATCCTAATAAAAAAATATAAATCTTGAGATTATACTGTTACTTCTGCAATGATTACTGAGGTGCTCTTCAATACAATGAGGGAGATTCTTCTCCTTTACCCTTCATCCCAAATTTACCCAGTGGACCGACATAAATGGAAAGGTGAGGGAAGTTTAGCTTGGACCAGTAGGTACTTTTGGTTTTTGCACCCCAAACCCATACAAATTCATTTTCCTTTCTAAGTGACAAGTTTTCATTGGTTTTGAACTCAGAGTAGTCAAAGTGTTTCCCTGATCTTTTTTTCAGTCCAGTAATGAGGTATAATTGCATGATCCCTTCCCATTGCCATCACACACACACTCAAATGCAGGATAAAGATGTACTGTGGTTAAACACTAATAAAAAGGAAGGAGGCCCAACAATGTTTTTTTAATCAGCTCAATTAATTTCAATTAATTAATAGTTTTGAATTAACTTTAAATATAAGTACTTACTGAAATTTAAAACAGAATAATGGAGACTCCATCTAATCTGCTGAACTAGTTATTGCTCTTTGTTTTTCAGCTGAAGAGAGGAAGACACCCAGTGAATCTAACAGTCCATCTTCATCTTCGCTGTCAGCACTGAGCGACTCTGCCAACAGCAAAGAAGATGCAGATATAACCCCAAAAAACAAGGGGTCAAACAACCTGCTGGTCATTTCTGTAGTGCCTGGTAGTCAGACCTCAGTGAACACTGAAGAGAAGTCAGAGAAAGGTAAAGCACTGTTTAACAAATATAAACTGTCACCCTCTATGCAGTTGATCTGGCCACAGTGAAAGGACTAAGTTTTCCTGTTCTACTTTTTCAGGCTTTGAATGTGTTTTCTGTAACTTTGTCTGCAAAACAAAAAATATGTTTGAGCGTCACCTGCAAATCCACCTGATCACACGGATGTTCGAGTGTGATGTGTGTCACAAGTTCATGAAGACACCTGAGCAATTACTGGAGCACAAGAAATGCCACACTGTCCCCACCGGTGGGCTCAAGTAAGGAAAGCAAGTACACAAACTTTTACTGTGTTAAGCACCTTAATACTGTGGGGATAGGACAAAAGGAAGTCAGTCAGAAAGGGTTGGTTAACTCATAATCCAGATTTGGGGCTTCCTTGTATTTAGATAACCCAAGGCCTGTCCTTCAGGCTTGCATCATTACAGCAGATTGGTAACCTAGCAGCAGAGGAGCTGTAGCAAACTGTGGTCTTTTCCCTTTTTAAGACAAAGAGGAGACAGTATGTGATGGGTCTTACAGAGAATGAGGCAGTACTTCAAAGTGCTTTTGGCAGAATAAGGGATTTTTTTTAAGGCATCAGAGCAAAAAGAAGCACCCAGCACAGGCTCTGTTTTGCACCTGGCTCAAAGAAACTAAATCCTGTACAGCCTCTGCAACTAGGTATGAAGTTACAACCTGAAAGGTTATAGCCTTTGTATACTCAAATGCAAAGTCATTTCTCTCCAAGAATGAGTAACTTGGACGCTTTCTGCTTTGTTTGCATGTCCCACAATAATCACTATTGCATAAATTAACATGTAATGAGTAATACAGTCTTTTAAGAAGAAAAGTCCTTTGGTTTTGGCTGTGGTGGTGTCCTTTAAGGTCTTTTGGTGGAGAGCAGTGTTTCCAGAGAATGAGTGTGCCCTTATGTCAAAGTCAGACCCCTGAGGGAAGGAGGGACTCCTGGGGCCATATGCTTGCTCTCTGGGCAGGCAGTGTGACGTTATGAAAGAGGCACGTCCCTGGTCTCTGTTTGTTCCAGCTGCTGCAGGAAAAAAGGCTGGAACCACTTGGAGCCTAGCTAGGGTTCAGCACAGGGCTCCCAGCTTCTGCTGCTCTCGCTGAGCAGACGGATGTTTTCAGTGCACTCTGGCTGGGACATGAGGAGCGCACCACATTCAATGTTCTCGCACGCAGCTCCCTCAGTTTGTGCTGCAGCTTTGGAAAACTGGTCCTGTTTGCCAGGCAGCCTCTGGTCTCCAGCTCAGTAGTTCCACAGACTGGGATCTGTGGTCACTTGAGATGAGATGACTGAATCTGGGAAGAAGACCAGACTGAGAAACAAGCAGTGTGCCAGAACGGCAGGATGTCTGCCTTGGACATACAGACCAGTTGTCTAATGCACACTTGGTTTAAGCTGTGTAAAATCTGTTCTATTTACCAAAGAAAAACCATGACCTTATGACTCAAGTCTTCCCGACAGAACGGGTTTCTCAGTTTGTATTCCTGCCCAACTCAAGTAATAATTAGGTACCTTGAAAGCTGCATCTAAGAAAAAGCTCTGATTTATTTTTTTTTAAGGCATCCAGAAGAGCCTGAAGAGATCTAAGTAAATTGTATTTTTCTGTCTCCTGTTTGCTGTGGGGGAAGAGAAAAAAAACATGATTCTTCCAGCTCCAGGTCAAAATCTGAGATTCTGATCCAGAGAGCACCCAGCCCAGGAGAGGTATGTGTGCATTGACAGCCAAGTCCTCTGGTGCAAGAGATAATAACATTAGAAGCCTCAGTGACAGGCTCCCTCTCTGGATCAGAGTACTTGATGTGCATCAGGAAAAGTGTCCAGGTGTTTTAGTATCTCTTTGTCCTCCTGTTATTACTCACTTTCCTCAAAAATCTCTCTATTAGCTTGTAGATTAATATTAAACCTGTATCTGCAACCAGATGTTGCAAGGAAAACATGCATGGAGAGAGAGAGAATCTCAGCTTAGAAATTATCCAAAATGCCAGAACACAATTAGCAGACCTGCTAAACAGGTGAATGCAGATGTGTGGCAGCTGGGGACATTGGAAGACAGTGGCCAGGTGCCTTAGTTGTAAGTTTTTATCCAGCCCTGCTCTCTGAGCTCACCAGTTCCATGTGGAAGGCTGTGTGCTTGGTTCAATACAGCAGAGATCCCTGGCAGGGAGCTGTCGCCACCAACTTCCTCTCAGCTGCACCAAGCAACAGTGGGTATGTTTTGGGTTTGATGGTGGCCAGGCTTGTTTGCCATGCAGCTCAGGCTTCTTTCCAAGCTTCCATGATTCCCTTACTCCCTTCTGAACCTTTCTTGGCCCCTCCTGGCTCAGGAACTGGGGTGAGGCCCTTTGCCATGTCCACCCCGGGCCGGACGCTTGCTGCTGTGAATAAGCAGAACCCACATCCTGTTCCTACACAGCAGCAATTCCTGCCATGGCAGAGGCGGCTGTAGGCAAACACTGCCAAGCACACGCCCCTTTCAGCATGGCTAGCTCATCTCCCAGAAATGGGAGTCCCTGCAAATCATCCTAACAGCCTGGCTTTCAGCTGCTCCTAGCAGGATACCCAGCAAGCTTATTGTTCAAGGTCACATAAAAGGGATTTCCTAAGCTTTTGCTGTACGTATGGTATTACAAGTTTATTCCATCTTTACTTAAACAGCTGCTTTCATACTCATCTGTAAACACTCACTTTAAACCACTTCTTAATGGAAAAAATGGCCAAAGTGACTTCGTGCAAACACTAGGAATCGTTACACAAAGTACCTGTGCATCAGTCACCCACCCTGCACTCCCCGGCCTGCTTTGGGGGAACACCCCATCAAGGTAAGCCAGAAGGTTAAAGGGACGCTCCTTCAGAGTGAATCAGTGTTTTCCTAGGAATGCCATTAAATGGGCAAACCTCCTCTAAGTAGAGACATGTCAAGGTGAACCAAATATTGGAGAGAGGCTTCACAGGGAGAACTGAGTGCCTTTTTCTCCTCCTTAGTAGGTCAGAAAGGGGCTGAGTGCCAGGGTTAAAGCAGGAACGCAGGTCTGCCAGCTGAGTGACTCCGTTTTTCTTTGTCCCTGCCCTTCCTTGCTGTGTTGCCAGGTGCCCATTCTGCATCTACTCCACGAACCGCCCCGCAGCCATGGAGTGCCACCTGAAGACTCACTACAAGATGGAGTACAAGTGTCGGATCTGCCAGACAGTGAAAGCCAACCAGCTGGAGCTGGAGATGCACATCCGAGAGCACCGCCTTGGCAACCATTACAAGTGTGACCAGTGTGGCTACCTGTCCAAGACGGCCAACAAGCTGATCGAGCACGTGCGTGTCCACACCGGCGAGCGCCCTTTTCACTGTGACCAGTGCAGCTACAGCTGCAAACGCAAAGACAATCTCAACTTGCACAAGAAACTGAAGCATGCTCCACGCCAGACCTTCAGCTGCGACGAGTGCCTGTTCAAGACTACCCACCCTTTTGTCTTCAGCCGCCACGTGAAGAAGCACCAGAACGGGGACTGCTCTGAAGAGGAGAAGAAGGGCCAGTATTCGACCTCCAAGGAAGCCAGTCCACTCCTACCAGTGAACAGCTCCAGGAACCTTCTGTCACCCCTCTCAGTTATGTCTGCCTCCCAGGCTCTGCAAACAGTAGCTATGTCAGCTGCACATGGCAGCGGGGCAGAGCCAAACTTGGCAGTGAAAGCCTTGGCCATCAATGGCACTTCCCTGTGCTTTGATAAATACTGGAACTCAGAGTTTGCCCACCTTATTCCTTTAACAATGTTTTTCCCCAAAAACCACTACGATCTCACATTCCATCCACCCAGACCTCAGACTGCACCGGGAGGTGCCTCTTCACCTAAACACTCCTTCCTTGCCTACCTTGGACTAACAGAAAGGGCAGAAACTGTCTGAGGGCAGTTGCATTCTGTACCAAAAATCCCCCGACAAACCCAGCAGGTTATACATTGCTGCAAAACGTAGCCCCAAGAGGTAACGAACACTTGTACTATATCATTAGTAAGGTTTAGCAAATGGCTCTGTGTGTATCCTTATTGCATTGACATGAAAGCTGCTTTATTAAATCTCCAAGAGGTGACCTACTGCATACTTCTACCTTCAGAGGCATGTCCCCAGTACTCTTATCTAAGAAACTATTTTGTCTTGTTAAGCTGAAAAAAAAAGAGTGTCCTTATTGGCAATCAGCACTTGTAAGATGACATATTGATGCATTTTATTTTTGGGCTTTGTGTGCGTGCGGGTGGGTGGAAGAGAGTCTGCCTGTAGCGTGCCATGACATCGCTTTTGCACATCCCTTGGATTGGCTTATTTACTCATCCTTCTTTTCCCTTTTCACACACTCACTCCCTGCCTTCCCCCTGCCTCCCCCTGAACTGTGGAGCTGTGGAAGGAGTAATGTTTGGGGCGGGGCAGGGGGACAACTGGTGTATTATTTCAGTGCTGTTTGCAGCTTCCTTTAGTTGTTTGATGCCTTGTACTCAGTTGTCAAGGTTTGAGGATTTGGGGTAGAACTGATGAAGTAAAAAAAGTTGCTTTCAGCACTGCAGGATGAGAGCATGACAATGAAAAGAGTGTGTATGTACACACACACACACACACACACACACACACACGCAGTGTGTGCAGCCTACACACCCACACAGCAGGCCCAATTCTTAGTTGTTATACAGGTGTGATAAACACCTGCCTCTGGGCCACAGCATACATCTTTTGTTTTAAAAGGGCATATAAATATTATATATATATATACTGTATTATGCAGTGGTTACCTTTTAGTTTGCAGGAACAACTTGTATAACTAGAATTCTATGGTGGAAAAAAAAATCCAACAAGGGGATTTAAAAAAGGGTATGGATAAATTCTGGGTATAAATACTCAGACTAAAAAAAAAAAGGCAGTTTTGCACAGTGCTTTAGTCTTGCACTAGTTTGTTTCTCACTTGCAAAAAAAAAAAAAAAAAAAAGGAAAAAAAAAACCAAATTGTGGGCTGAAGTTAATAAGACTGTTTATTTGAAAAGGTACCAGTAACTTCTTTGAAATATAAAGCTATAAAAAGATGCTTTTGGAACCATACAGTTCTCTTTTATACCCTCAGTATTTCAATTGTACTTGCAAATTTGACAGTCCTCTCGCTCCCCTCCATGTCATCAGTAATACTTTATTCCTTTCTGTTGATGGCAGATAGAGTGTGTCCTGCTAGGAAGCTAACTTTGTACTTATTTAATGCTCCTGCTTGTGGTCATTAAAATGACATGTTATATGTAGCACTTTATTGCAGGAAGAAGCAAATGCAGATTGGTTGTATAACCTTTGTTAATATCAAGATGCCAAGAGTGATCTTAATGTAAGAGAAGCTAACTGACTGTTAATTGATTTCTGTTCCTTAGACAATTTAATATGCGGGAAGAAAGATCGGGATTAAAAACACTCTGTTTTACAAGCGAAGTATAAAATGTGAAGCATTTCAAAATGATCATGTGACATACAGGAATGCCTTCATACTGAATTGTTTTCCATGGTGTCTCTTGGATTTGGATCTGGCTGTCTTTTACCAGCTATTAGAAGCTGACCTAGCTTTTGCCACAGTCCCCTCCCTGTCCCTTGGCCAAGCCACTGTAGGAGGTGCCCTGAGTCACATCTTTCATGCTATCTACCCACCCTCGTGCTGTCCTGAAGGAACTTCCTCTGCAGATTGTTGTGGGATGGGGGGATCCAACCACCCCTTGTTCGTGGCAGCAGAAAAGCAACAACCCAGTTCAGGAAGGCATTTCTTGTCCACAAGGGCTCTTAGCCATATGGACAACTAGAAATGTAACTCAATCTTCATTAGTTCTTAAATGAAGCTTGTGCAGAAAGACTTTTTGGATGCAAAACTTGCATCACTTTAATCTATTTGCAAGATTCCTACATTTGTTTCATACTGATGGCCAAACATTCTCCACTGTCATGACCAAATTCTCCCTGTTGGGGGAGGATGTCCTAATCTGCGCACTCCTGTTACCATACTGGAAGCTAGTTACAAGGGGGAAATAGCCAAAATCATAGCAGGTTACCATTTGGCATTATTAATTACAGGACAAAGACGTGTGACCATTTGTTTACATTCCAGCAGACAGTTTTGGTTCTAAGGAGCACGTGGCGGCTCTGTCTATGCAGTGAAGAAAACCCATCTGCTCCAAACTGTGTGTAAACCTTTGCAAACAACTTACCTAACTCAGGGCCCTGCTCACCATGCTTTACTCCATCAGAACTCCTGGTCACACCTCCCTGGGAGTACAGACAAAATAGAAAATACTGTCTTGGTAAGTACTCAGAGCATAAAATAG
This sequence comes from Callaeas wilsoni, assembly GCA_013398955.1. Taxonomy (NCBI): domain Eukaryota; kingdom Metazoa; phylum Chordata; class Aves; order Passeriformes; family Callaeidae; genus Callaeas; species Callaeas wilsoni. The sequence goes on from VWPU01019149.1 coordinate 97,804, forward strand.
TTACTATCTCGACAGCATGCAATCTGTATCCAGCAGCTCTACCAGTTCTGTAAAACACACTCCACACGCGCTCATCTCTGACCACACCACAGAAAACCAAACACTCCCAAAACAAAAAGCTTATTTTTCACACCAACTGCAGGTAAAGTACAGCTGTCCAGGAGGAAGAAGAAGGAGGAATGTTATAATACTAGGCCATTGTATCTAAACCAAATGGCAGTTTAAATAGGGCTGGAACTTCCAAGAATGAGCTGCCCGCATGCAACCGCCACGTGTTTCGACCATGTTCCACTGCACCAATATCTGACCTGGCAATGTTTAGTGTACCTGGGAAATTTGTTTAGCACTTTGGAAAGGATAAATTCATTCTTTCTGGCAAGTTATAGAAGTTTTCTCTGGAAGGAAAAGTGTGTTAGGAGGTTTTTATTTTTTTAAGAAAAAAAAATACACTATTTATCAGAGCTCTTGCATATTAAAATAATTTGTTTGCAGTTCAAGACTAAAGACAGGAATGTTCTCCAGAGGTTCCTCCTACTGATTACTGACCAACAGTTCTGATAAATTCCCCCCACCATAAAGGTAATTTCATACTGGTTTTCACTATGCATTCTTTAATGAAAGCTAGCGTGTTTTTCCATTCAATAATTCAGTTAATGTTCTCAGCACTTTTTTCTTTTTTTTGTTTTTTTTTACTTGTTGTATTATGTTCAAGTATCATTCTGTCAAGGTTTGTGTACATTAATAGAAATTTGTATTGTATAAAGCTTTTTGCATTATAAGGCTGTACAGGGTCATTTTGACAGTAACTGGTATATTTCTTTGCATCTTATGTTGCATTGCCAATTTCTAGTGTATCCAGTTTGGAAGTACAATATACTCTAATTAAAAAGGTTGGCTATATTCTTGTTTCTTTTGGTTTTTGTTCCTCTCTTTTTTTCACCTTAAATATATTTAGAGTTGATTTGGAGGGAGGGGGAAAAGGATTCTCCTACAAGACAAGAAGATAACATCTTCCCTTTTTTCTTCTCATCAATGAACTCAGATTTTGAAATTGGAAAGGAAAGCTCTGGCTCTCACTGCTGATGAAGAAATACAGCAAATAGTCCTAGGACAGCTCCAGGACTTCACTCTGTGGGCTCTGTGCTTGTAGCAACTTTCCAGGTCAGTTCTGCAAGGGGGATAATTCCTCTTCTGAGCACTCTGCTCAGTCATGCATTTCAAAAAAATCAGATCCTTAAGCAGTAGTTTGGTGGACCTGCTCTTGCTTGGAAGTAGCCCAGATGAAATCAGGGAAACTTCCTTAAAGACGAGCTAAGCGGTGAATAAAAGAACTCGGTAAACCAAAACATTGCCACGAAAATCAATTGTTTTAAATTGTAAAAATATTTTGTACTCATTTTATCAGCATTTTATAAAAACCTGGTTTTTTAACCGGAGGTTACTGGAATAATTAAAATGTGCAGAAGACACTAAAGAGGGAAACCCTAAGAGCAGACGAATTTCCAAGAAGCAAAGGTACTACTGACTCCTTTGAACAAGAAAAGATACTCAACATCCTCAAAGGAAGTTCGACTACTTAAACCTAACCAAGGAAAGAAAATAATCTGGGTGTTCATTCGGTAAGAATTATCCTCAGACATATTAATGTTAACATTAAATACATGTGGACTGCCTTTTTCCCTCAGTTAGGGCAGCGTTAATGTCTAATCAACTGAAAAAACGTCTTACAATTATTTCTGCTGAGGTGTGGATACTAATTTTCAGGGCCTTTATCAGAACCTTGTCCATATTGGTGGGTGTTGGAATTCACTGCTCCTCTGCTGCTGCTGCCTCCTCAGCTGAAAGAAAAGCTTTGACACAGAGTTGGTGTCTCTCAAGAAGAAGTAGTGTCTCTCTCTCTCTTCCCTCCCACACTGTATCTGTAAAAGAAAACATACAGTGATACTCTCTGTGGAGTTTTATGCACTAGACATAAATAGTTATCCTAGCAATTAAAAGGCAATCATGCAAATCATGCCCATAGCAGCTGTGGATGCCCCATCGCTGTAAATGTCCAAGGCGAGCCTGAAGGGGACTCTGAGCAATCTGGTCTAGTGGAAAGTGTCCCTGTCCATGGCAGGAGGGTTAGAACTGGATGACTTGAAGGTCCCTTCCAATGCAAACCATTCTGTGATTCTATGAAGAAGTGGCTTAATTGTTTAAGTAAGTTCTAAATCACCAAAACCAGACTGCAGAATTACTTAAAATAAGTTGGGAGGGGGCTGAATTATCTTACTGAATTATCCTGACTGCCTAAGCAGTTAAGTGCATGTCTTGTAGTAGCTCCAGCCCTTGAGTCATATATAATCAGCTTTTGTTTAAAAGATCAGGCCCAGTCTCAACCAAAACATAAACTGCCTGTAATCAGCCTCTGTAGCTTGAGTCTGACAGAAAACCCCCCAGACGCCCAAACAGGGGTATTGGTGAGCCATGCTGAGATGTGATAAGGAGCCCCTGTCCTTTGCAGCAGGTAGCTATAACAGGCTTGTAGACCTGCGTGATTTTAATCAATTAAGTCAACTTTCCCTAGTCCGTTTTCTGATAATATTCCAATATCCACGTGTAATTACAGAAAACAGCTGCAGTTGTGTACTTACCCTCTCAGCAAAACAAGAACTGCCCTGTTTTCATTCCAGATCTACGTACATTTTTAATATATGTTTAAAAAAAAAAACCCTTAAAACTAGCATTTTTTCAAGTAGTTATTTCTTACAATCCTACACATGCCATAGTCATCATGAGCCCAGGAGAACAAGGCTTTAAGAGAAAATTTTGGGGGGGGGTGGGGAGGGGGACCAAACCAAACCAACAAACCTACAATTTTCTGTAACACTTCACTGTCGAGAGGGCTCCTCTGCGGTGGAGGGGATGGCAAAATTTATGCAGAGCCGTGTTTTAAGCTCCTTGTTGTGTTAAAAATACATCAGTTATGCTCCTAACAGACAGACATCTGCATTATATCATCCACCATCTTATCTGCTGCTAATTGGCCGCCTTGTTGACAAGTCTCAGCAGCAAGGTTAAGTGCTGGCTGTAAAAGCAAGGTAGCCTCTTGCCCGAGGGGTCAGAGCTCAGGCAGACCGTGCTGGAGCCTGCCTGGCCTCTTTCCCTGCTATATATTTTCTGGGAGCTAATAAAACACCAGGGCAATCACTCCTGCCTGGAGTCTGCTGGCCACCACGGTGTCTGTGGAGCTGCAGCAAATGGTACCTCATCTGCCCAGCACAGAGCACTCGAGGCGTCTGCAAAGGAAAAAGGCATCTTCGCCTGCACCAAAGTTTTAGGAACTCCCCGAGAAGCAATTTAAAAATTCCTCAGCTGACAGCTAACCTGGAACACGGGGCAGCTGATGCCTCAGTATCCAGCTGGAGCCCTTGGAAAAGGGATGGGGGCACACCTCGGCTGAGTTCACTGGTTCAAATGGAACTTAAGACCAAGATTTTACCTGGCTGCTGGGCTCCTTGCAGAGCTCTTGGGAACACATCCTAGAAAGCCATCCAGTTGCTGGATACCAGGCAACACATTGGGAATGCAGCCATTGGGGTTCCACATGGGCACAACACCTGCCTTTGACCAGCCTGGCAGTGCTTTGATTTACATGCAGGAAAGGGAACTTAGAGCTGGAGCTGAGCAGTAGCAGGGGCAGGGGCAGGGGAATGCACTGACTGGAAATGCTTCATTAAGTTTTTTTTTTAAAAAAAAGAAAAATAAAGCATCTGCCCAAAAACCCCAACAACTGTACAGGAGAAGAGCAGAGCATTAAGTGACAGTATGGCACTACTTTTACAGACTGTGGCAGCCTGTTTCCCTATTTAAACTGGGGAAGGGCTTTCCATGCTCGGTTCTGCTTTGTTTTGGTTTGGCTTTTATTGTAATTGTTTCATTTCCCTCCACCTTAATCATGATTAAAATCAACATAGAGCACAACTCTAAAAAAACCAGTCAAACCTCCCCTCCCCATTTTTTTCCAATTTAGGCTATAGTTAATTTAAAAAGATTTCAAGTTCCTGTAGTAGGAGTTGCTCTTCTGTTTGCATTTAGTTCTGCTCTACTTTGCTTTTCAGACCTCTACTTTCTATCACATACCTTTCTTTTTCCAGCACTTCTCAGACAGCATTTCACTGGAAGTGTAAACTTTGGATTGTTACTCTTCTGGGAATGTGCCTGTTTAAATAAAGAAGAGAAAAATGTTCTCTCGCTGAGCCCCTAGACCTTCATGCCAATGTTTGCAGCACAGCCTGAAGTGACCAAAACCAAAAATAGGCCTTACTTCCTGGCTGATCAACAAAGTATCAAATACTTTCTTGAGTCTTTCCCTGCTATTTAAGCCTGGAATGTTCATTCACACACCAGGCCGAAGAACTTGTTTTAAGAGATTTAGCAGGAAGCCAGTTGGGAGGGTCAAAGCTGTAACCAAGGTGCTCACACATGAGTGAGTAGGACTTTGGAGTCAGAAATGCAAGACTGCATCAGTGAATAGGAGCAGGTTTCTCCCAGTTTGCTCTCACTGCCTCCAGTTGCCACAAATTGCCACACGAGCCTGGGCTAGGCCCTGCTCAGGGCTAGAACCAGCAAAATAAACTAAGACAAACTATCCATGTCTGCTATTCCTCGACTGCAGGGATTAACACTTCCCTGGTATCTAGACTTCCTACATAGTGTGCAATTGCATTCCAGCACAGTTAGAAGCAGGGTTTGTTTTAGCAATAAAAATCACTGGATCTTTCCTTCCTGAAACCGAGAAAAAACATTTTAAATGGGATGGGACTGTAAGTAAAGGAAAGCAGTTGCAGGAAAGCTCCTTCCATCAGCAGGGTTCTGAAATAATATGAATACACTGGTGGCTGTCACTCATGCCAGTGACACTTTTAAAATGTACCAGAAAAGCTCTATTCACAGGTGTTACCAGAGCAATGCCCACTTGCACTCTGAATATTCAGTAAGCAAGCATTAAGACTTCATGTTTTTATACTTAGCTCCCTATTTTTAATGAGACTGCATACCCAGAACTTAATGAAAAGATCTAAATATAATGTCAGTGTGATTTAAAAATATGCACTGCATCTTTTAAGTTGACATTTCAATTAAAAATAAATAAGATCCATTTATATGGTGATACTGTGATAAGATTGCATCAGTCAAGTTTCATTGCTACTCAAAGTGACAGATTTCTCTAAGTCAAGCCAGGAAATTCAGTCCTCCAGCAACTCAAACCAGGAAAATATAACTAAGGGTGAATTTAAGCACTTCACAAAAATTAGTGTATCATGTTTCAAGGATAAATGTATATCACAGAATCATAGAATCATTAAGGTTGGAAAAGACCTCCAAGGCCCCCTCTTTGTTATTAATGAATTAATAGACACTTTTTTATTATCTTTTACAGAGGTGACCAGGTTGAAATGTAGCTGAGCTTTCACCTTTCTAATTTCCTCTCTACATGACCTAATGACATCCTTGTACTTTTCCTGAGTTGTCTACCCCTTCTTCCAAAGGCCAGAAATTCTTTTTCTTCCCGGAGTTCACCAAAAGCTCCCTATTCAACCAAGCCAGTCTTCTTCCCCATCTTCACACTGTTACTTTCCTGTGCCTAGTCTATTAAACCTAATAACTGCATATTAAATATTCATTCACGGACAATTTTAACTGGAAAACAATACCACGTGCATTGCAAAAGGTCCTTGTGCACATCCACATGTGTGCACTCCCCAGCACCTGCTTTAACTTGGCTGAGCAGCTCTGCTTTACAACAGCGAGCCCACCACTTCAGACTTGTGAACATTGCTGCTACCCTCCTCTAAGCCCTCTCCCCTTTCATGAAAAGCTCGTTCTGCTCACAGTTCACTTCCGTGGATGGTAAAAGGGTTTTGATGCTGCTAGATCAGCCCTTCCATTTCTCATTTCCAGCCAGGATCCTGCTCTCGGGGTAAATGCTACTGACTAAACTTTGGAAGAAAGAAGAATTAAAAAATTGAAGTCCATAAAGTGGGATTGCTCAGAGGTTTCCTCCAGCAGAATGTTTTGCTGTCAGATAAGTTTTAAAAGACACAAGAATGTACTCTGCAGTGGATTTTGTGGTTCCTGACAAACTGGCTACTGGCCATGTTCTGACCAACTGCCTTTGGATCTGGTTCCCAAAATCTGAACACAGAAAGTTTTTCCTGAGTATTCTTTAGAAACTGAACATTTTCCATCAGAATTTTTGATTCTGTCATTGTAATAGCTAATTCCTCAACTTTCGTATTTGCCACTGGCAGCCCAAGTCACATGAGTGTTGTCATTAGTTTTTTCTGCCACCTAATCAATAGCTTGTCAAGATCCAGGCTCTTATTCGGTGGCAGAGACTTCAAGAATGCTCCACATCTAGAGAGCCAAAAGAAAATGGATGGGGTATGGTTTTGTACTGTTCAGAAAATCTGTTTCCCATTGAACTCTTTCAGTTTCCTGGGCTAGTCCAAGAGAGGAACTGAGACAACTAAATAGTAGTGACCAGATATAAATAAAAAAGATCACCCAAAACTGTCACTGGCAGCCAAGAGGCCAGGACTCTGAAATGTCTGGTGGGAATGTTTCCTAACCTGCCAGAAGCTTGCATGGTTCAAAGCTTGCTCTTGGCACTGCCAAATGACCAGGGACTACCTCCTCCCATGTAATCTGCCAATTCATGACAGGCCAAAAACTAAGAAGAAATCCCTTAGCTCTGCAGCTCTTTCTAGAAACCTCAAAAAGCCAGGCTATTTACCTCTGACTCCTCTGAGATCTGCTGTCTGTATGTATGTTGACACTGAATTCACTGTGCAAACGCTGAAAGCCAGAGAACTTCCACCCCAGCAGAAGTGCACACACCTGATCTCCTCTTGCTCGACTCTTGCAGAGGGTGCACTGCTTGTTGCAACAAGTTGCAGTGTCACAAACTCAGATCAATTATCTTGCTTCCAATGTAAGACTGCCAAGTCCCTCATATCATCTCATCACAAGCTTTCTGAAAGGGACTTTCTGAAGACTCCTTTCCTGTAAATAAAAAAGGAAAAAGCACTTACCCAAGAACACAATTAATACTGTCGGTCAAGCCAAGTGAAATCTGACATCTTACACCATCCCAAAGTTGCATTCGACGTGAATTCTGATAGTATCCTTGTTTACCCTTTCCTTCCTGGCTATAAAGAGAACAGCCAGCAAAGAAAGCTACTCTGAAGGAAAGATACCCTCCCACCTCTTTCAAAGGTCTTTGAAAGATCTCCCAGGAAGGTGACTGAACACAGGGAAACCTTCCAGCCCCAGACAGAGACTGCTGCTAAGTGCAGGGGAAAAGTCCCATCCTTATCAACTCCAGCAGGCAATCTGGGACACTGGGCAGAGGCGAGAGAAGACAGCAGCCTGTCCTCACACCATCCATCTGCCCAGCCCAATATATCCTGCGGGGTTCTTGGCAATTAGCACAGTTTCTCTTGCTAATGGACAATCAAGCATGTGCCAAAGCCCATCCAGTCTTCAGCTCACTACAGGGAGGACCTGAGATTGGCAATAAAACCCTCTGGGAACAGACAGACTGGAGTTTGAGTCTCTAATCAAAGACCTGTTGCAGGGTCCTGAAACCAACCCTATCTCACCAGCAAGCTCAATAAGGCTGTGCCCTGACAGGTTATTTTGGACATGAGAGGTGTCAGCAAATAGATTAATGCAGCTTGACTAGGAAATGGGTACTGCATCCTCCATGTCTCATAGGCTGGCCATGAAGACAAGCAACTGTTTTTTTCTTAATTTATAAGGCATAGAGTTAACCTCGAGGTACTTCAGTTCAAAATGTCGTTCTTTTTTCCTGATAATGATCAAACAGAACACTGTAATTCAAACCCACATCCTGAAAAGGTGAACAGCAGCCAGCCATACCAACCGCTCAGGGCACCTGCTGCCAATGATCTACCCTCTCCCTTGCAGAAATAATGTCAGAAGCTGAACACCGTCTTTAAGTAATTATCCTTCCTCATCCCCTGCCTGCACATCTCTGTTTGTCTGTGCTCATATCATATACCCCTTCAACTATTCAGGATCTCTTTAATTCAAAACATGAATTAACATAATAACACTAAATACCACAGTGCAGTAATTTTTTTAACACATCAAAAATAATATTTTCATTTTTTGCTGCAGGAAGAAACTGTAGACAACTCATGTCAGCAGCCAGATTAAAACAAACGTCTTTCTGAACAATAGGTGCTCTTTCTAGAGAGTTGGGCTCATTCATTACCTCCAGATTTAATGGACTGCAGATTCCTCAGCTTTTGGGAAATACAATTTGACAGTTTGTAGAGGGAGATTGATTTTATTTATACACATCTATAAATAAAGGCTCAATACTGTGGCATCAGCCAGTCAGATGCATGATATAACTTCAGCATCTTTTGAAGAGAAACAGCCAGGATTTTGGGCAAGGGACTGTAGTGTGGATAATTTTCTAACTTCAGCTGAAGAATGCATTTTCCCTTATCTAACACTGGTGAAGAGGGCTGCACCTGTGAGGTACCTGTGCCAGCATTGCCCTCTCAGGCTAGAAAGGGGTCTGTCAGCCTTTGCCAAACAAGTCAAGAGAGATGCAAAGATACAGAGTGGAAAAAAGCAGAGAGAAGTGCTTTGCAAAAGTGAGACTTTGCCCATAGTAATTAAAGGTAGCATGGATTTCACCCCAGCTCTAGCAGCTTTCCATCTACAGGGAGAAATAAGGAAAAGGAGAACAATACACAATACAATTCACTGTGTGAATTACACAATACACCTTCATAAGAACCTAAAAGTATGAGCAGAAGGAAGTATTGAGGGACGGATAGTTTTAGCAAGGCCGTACCACATAAACAAAAGACACCCAGACAAAAAAAAAAGGAGTTTGTGGGATGATCCAAATGGATTTTAATCTGTTTGGGCTACAGAAAACAGGTTTCCTGACTAAGAGCAATGCCTTGAATGACTTAACCACAAACAAGCCTCTTCAAAAAAGTTATGCCCTTAAAGCTATTTACACAACAGTTGGGACTTCTAATTTTCCCAGCCCTGCTTCTTCTCCAGCTACAAAACATTTTATATCCTCAGTAGCTCTTGCCCCTTGCAAAGCAGTGAAAAAGCCGTTGCCAAAAAGAGTCAGAAATGCAGAACCCTGAAGGAAATGAGGCCTGAGACAATTGATTTAGGACTCTGCTCACCTTTTTTTTTTCCCTGGTTCCACGTAGCCCTATATGCTTCTGAAGGACCATGGAGCAGTTTGACACATTCAGGAGGGGGAAAAAAAGATGGTAACAAGTGGTTGTTCTTTTTACCTCAGCTGTAAATCTGAGCACAACACCCAGGGCACAGCATCAATTCCAAACAAGTGCAGGCAGATATACAATGTGCTGCTTGCCCCAATCAAGCCACAGAGCAGCACAAAAAAAAAAATAAATAAGGCTCTCTAGCAAGACATAAAAATACTCAAATCTGTTGTAAGCAGGAGTTCAGTTTTAGGGAGGTCTAAACTCTCCTAACTCCAGAAAAAACAACACCACTACCTAGACAGAGTAAGCCTACTCACAGATCCCAAGCAGAATCCCTATAGCAGACGCAGATTTCAGCTGGTAATATGAGCATTTTTAAGGAGCAGTATGGTGCAAGAAGGCTAAAGACTGGGAAAAAAACATATTCAAATCAGCTAAAACTGATTCTTTGATAGGGGCAACATGACAGTTATAGTCCAGTGAGTTTTCAGGGAGAAATAAAGAAGTTCTGAGGAAGCACAATTATCCCTATGTGAACTATCCAGGAATTTTATGGCAGGCAATCTAATCACGAGTACCATGACTGCTTTGCTCCGAGTCCAGCAGATCCAGTGATGGATCTATGGGTTGTTTCATGCCATGCTTGGTGCTTTAATTCTGTATGTTTTGACAGGTTTGCATGAGGAAAGTTAAGCACTGACAGCAACTCCCCAGGCTCCTGGAAAGGATTCATACCACAAGGAACCACAAAGCCATCTGATGCCAGAAAATACAAACCACACAGACCTTGACACCTCCCCTTCTGCCACAAGAACTCAAGCTTCGCATGGCCTAGACCAGGAGCATGAACTGAGACACTCTTTAGAGAGACCATTTGTCTCTTTTTTTATAGGAGGTTTTACTCAGGTATCTCTTGAGTTCCCTAGCAGGGAAGGCAGGTGCAGTCAATGCTGAAATTATGTATCCATTAGCATTTGCCATGAATCATTTGGCATCAATCCCAAGAAGGGCTTTTTTGTCTCTCCCTGAAAGGGTCCTGCTTTTCCTATGTGGGACTGTTTGACTACGTCTGGCCGGCTTCATCATCAGGAAGAATGAAAGCAGGATGCCCAATCAAGTACTAAACATCACTCAAAACCACTAACACTTATAATTCAATCTCTGATCAACCAGTTTCAGTTGTGAAAACTCAACTGTGGCTGAAAAAAAAGCAAACCAAAACACACATGCTGGGGAAAAAAACAACAACCAACCAACCAAACTTCAAAATCTCTGAATCCACTAGAAGATAGTTTAAGAGATAAATTAGTAAAACAACACCAAAACAAAACACTAGAAAAAACACACCACAATTCAATACACATAACAAACAAGACAAAGGCAGGGAACATCTCCATAGCTTCTTCAAAGCAGTCACTATTATGACTGGTACCTCTGAGAATGAAACAGAGCAAGCTCTCCAGTGTTTTGACCTCCAGAAGGTCATGTTCACAAGTCAGTGACTGTAAGTGCCAAGCTGGCATTCCCAGTGCCCACAACAATAGATCCAATTACTTCAACCAACAGGCATTAAAAAGCAAATGTGGCACATAAAGCTCGCATTGCTTTGTTAATTCAAATACATATATCCACAGAAATGAAGATGAGAGAACAGCACCTTTGCCATCTCTGGATGCTCTACGGGCTCTGCTTAACCTTCCTTACACATTTTGGCTTCCACATTTCTTCCCCTGGTGTTTTCCTGTTCACCCAAACTCAAACCATAATAAGACTGAATAAATTGATTCAATACCTATTTGCTTTGTGAATGTCATTCTTCCCACCATTATTCATTGCAATTCTTCAGACTTGGCTAAGGCAAAATACCATTTTGTTCTTTCAATTGCAGAGGCACAGATCCGGGTGCTTGGTGAAAAAATAAACTTGTTTCCTACTTAGTACTTTTGAATTTGCTGAATAACCTAGCAGGTCAAATAATTCATTTTGAGAAGAAAAAAAATCCTTTAGTAAGTACACTGCTGCAGTAAAAAAGTTCAAAGGGGATCAACAGCATTTGATAAAAGGCAGATTGAAATAAAAATCTACAAGATCCAACAATAGCTACCAAAATACCCTGTCCCCAAGGTCATCTGAGGAACAGCTGGGACCAAATCTCAATGCAAACCCCTCCACAAGTATCAACACCCTCTACCCTGTCCCACTGGGTGGGGATGGAGTTTGCCTTCCTCCCCGGGAGGCCTAAGGCCATTGCCAAACCTGGCAGTTCTGTGGGCTCCCATCCTAGTACCCCAGCTCCTGCACTGCCAGGTGTGATTGCCACCAAAATCCTCCCTCACTTCTCTGTTCTCCTCAGGCAGACAGAGAGAGCTCTGCTCAGTGGCTTCTAAGGGGCAGAGGAGCTGTGTTGACCTGAAAGGTGAGCTGGATATTGCAGTTTAATGTGGCTGCTAATCAGGAGGCTTTTCATGCCTACTTAGTCCCTATTTACTTTAAATACAACTGTGTTAGAAGAGCCAAAACAAAAATACCTATCCAGAGTATAGCAGACAAAAATGTGAAAGTGATACTGATGCAGAAAAATATGATGTAGCCCATTTTGCAAGGTTGCTAAATTATGTATTACTAAGGGCAGCACACAGTGACCTATTAATACATCTAGAGCCCTTTGTCGCCCTATTATCAATAACAAACCTTCTGCACTATTTTGGGAAATGACCTTTCTCCACAGCGTGGTGTAGCACGAGCCAGGAACCTCCTGAGCTGTAATTCCAGCTCTACCATTGACTTGCTGCATGGTGAAGGAAAGCTGCTTTAACCTCCCAGGTGCTGTTTCTTTTTCTGCAAAGTCGTAGTGGCGCTCGCCTCCCTCTCAGCTCAGTGGAGTGCCTTACTGAGTTCAAATATTTGAGCAGAGCTTTGGGGATGCAAAATGCCAGATCAGTGTGACACACTGCTGCAGCTGCTTAAGGATATTAACAGAGCAGAAATTCAGCTGCAGCTGGAAGAACATATTGTGCAGAGCTACAAGATTCTCTTTTCACAGGTGAGAATTTATAGCCACCAGCTTTAGGCTACAAATCACCAGCCAGTAACGTTTAACTTGTCAGTGTTTTCAAGCTGGAGTTTCTCAACTCACAAGAAAGAAAATCTCAGTGCTTGGTCCCACCTACATGGCAGCAGAATTCAGGATAATGTTAACTACCCACATAATGGTAAAGGATACACCTAAAATAACAGCATGCAGGGACCACAGGATGAGAATTACTGGGATGAGAGGAACGCACAGAGGATACTCAGTTTATGCAGCCTGGGACATTTCAAATGTAAAAAAAAAAAAAAAAAGTTGGGTTATAGGAAGTTTCAGAGATTAAAAAAATAGAGCAGAGAGAGAGCAGAGACTGTAACAACACTAGCTCTTTCTCTCTCTCTCTCTCTAAATAAATAAAAGTCATGACTAAATGAAGTCATTCTGAAAACATGAACTATTTCATGTGCGTATTTCATTTGCTTTGGCAGAATATTCCCAGGCTTAACCCCCTCAAGTTGCAGGAACAGGTGGAAAACACTGACAAAATACAGGAATGTGCATAAGCACACAGTAAAACTATAGGAAGGCTATATTCCTTAGAAAAAACTTAGAGAAAAACCAGTCACATAACTCTTTTCCAAGAGGTGGAGATCAATTTCTTTTCAACACCTCACTTCTCTCCTGTGTTGTTACAAAAGATACCATCAATATTTGAGAGTTGTCTAATAACTCTCTTTAATATTTTAACCAAAAGTTTCCAAATAAAATTTACTTTGTGGTTTGAAACCCATCCTGCTAGAGGAAATTCCATTTCAATTCCTTTGTAATTGACAGCGCAACTCAAATTCCTGAATCTGCATCCCTAGTTCTTCAGAAATGAAGTGAGTTTCATAGCCTAAAAGATTTTAACCTGAAAGCCACACCACCACACCCATATTTACATGAGGAAGTTCGCAGGGTGAACACTATTCTTCCATCAGGATAATCCTCAAATGCCCTCAAAAACTCCTTAACTATTCTTTAAAAGCACTTTGTTTTACAGACGGAGAGCAATTTATCTGGCATGGATGTTTAAGCATGACACGATTCAAGTTTATAAGAATTAAATTACAGCAGCTATTGAAATCCATGTTTGAATTTAATATTTAATATGTCTCTCCTGACAGATTTCATTTACTCATCCTAATTAACAGAGCCCAGAAACTGCTTTTTCACCTTTTTCAGACTGAACTACAAATTCTAGCCCTGAGGTGGGGCACAGGCATCCCGAAGGCAGCGGAGGTGCCGACGGCCGAGCGCTGCCATACAGCACCATCTAAGGGCTCTCCCTAAGTACTGCTGGGGGGATGGATGGATGGAATGACACTTATGGACTGGCTCGTGGATGCTCCCGGCCAGCTGCCAGGCTCCCAGGCACGCTCCCTGCCCTGCCACCAGTGTCACCACAGCAAAACTCTCTGAGCAACTGCTTCCTCTGAGTCGCTGCCACTGATTTATCAGGAATCATCTGGAAAACTAAGTTATGAGAAGCTGCCTGAGGAATAATTTAGAACAACAAGATTTACCTCTGTCATCAGCAGCAATTTGTTTCTCTCAGTGGCAATCTCTTGGCATGCACACAAGGTGGTTTATCACAAACACTCTAGATTAAGCACAGGAGAAAATGTTACGGCTTCTAGATTTAGAAACTGAAAAGCAAGAAATAGCTTTAATTCTATCCAGCTTGTGCAATATTTAAATCTCTATTTCAGCTTTTCCAGGCAAAATTTTTTTTCTTCATAACTTATACAAGTTTTGCTCATGAAAATATCTTCTTCTGAAGTGGTTTTGTGATGCAACCTACATGAGGAAATACCACACTAACCTGAGGATCCACTTAGTCCAGCCTTAATCTCAAGGAACAGCCAATAAAGAAAAAAAAGAAAATTATGAAACCAAAAGTATTCAAACTGTTTCACAGAAATGCCCTCGCATGTTAGATGTTCACTAAAGTTCAATGCTCAAAAATGTTAGATGAGAGCTATTCAGACTAGACTAATTTACAGGATCTGTGCCTGTTTCCACGGCAATGTTTTCTGAGAAGAAAGAATTGGCAATAGGCCAAATGATTATTTTAATTATCCCAGTTTCTCTCTGAAATTTCCTGTCTCATTGCATACGAAGTTTACCATCCCAAAAATGGAAACCTGACCTGCCTAGCAGGACAAACCTCAGGCACCCTTTATTCCAGGACCTTATTCCATCACGTGTAGGCACATGCTCCAATGTTGACCTCTCCTGACCTCAGGGTGTGGAGAATCAGCAGCATTTCTAACACGGAAGGAATTGTGTGTGGTGAAAATGAGTGTCTGGAGCAGCGTCTCCAGCTAAACTGAAAGCCATGTGCATCGTGCAAGACATGAAACTGGGACTTTCAACACATCATAATTCAAAATAACTGTTTAATGTCAGGACAGAAATAAAGTACCCAGTGGTTTTTAGTTTTACTAGTGCTGTACAGTGGCCATGGTCTGCTCTGTTGCTGTAGGTGTGGAAATGACAGCACTAAACAGTCCTACATTAAAGACTTTATCATTTCTAAGAATTTCACATTCTAATGGATAGTGAAAAGGAAAAGTGAAGGATAACGATATTTGAAGTCTGAAACATTAATTTTCAAATCTAATCAGTTTCTATTGCCACTGCATGCAGAAAGAACCAGTTAGGTTATAAGTGCTGCATCGTAGCACTCATGAACAACAAAAAAGAGGTTTTTTACTTTTATTGAAACTTTCTAAAAGCTTATTGATCTTGACCAGAGTTCCCTACTTCTCCTGTAAATCAGAAGTTAAGAACACAGCTTCAGACACTTGTTTTGACTCCTGCAGATATCAGATATTAGCAGCTGTTGCTCAGTGAAGACAGACAAATCATACTCACAGCTCAAAATAAAGAAATCCTGTTTTGGTGAACGCAATTTGCTCTGTTCAGCAAGCAAGGGCATCAAAAGTCATTCCTCAGCCTCAGACAGCAGTCAGGATTTCCAGGTAGATCATTTTGCTAAGATTTATGCAATATAAAAAAAAAAGAACAATATTTGCAACATAATTCACATTCCTATTTGCTGATTATTTCTACTTGATTGAGCTCTGCCAGATATCATGCACTTGCCATACTTTTGACATGGCATGTAAGGTCAAAGCCAGTTTCTTATGCAGCTGCCTGTTCTGGAATGAATATCTGATCTATTTGATGTCAGTTATGCAATTCCCACAATATAAATCCTCTCCATGAATTTCACGAAATTGGGATAGCTGAACAGCAGAGTTTCTCTTTAAACTTCAAAAGAAGAGGGACACCAGAGCATAACAGGCTTGTGAAACACATGCTGACCTTTTCATACATTGACCTGTAGTGCTCTGAAAAGCTCCCAATGAACAGAGGGGAGAAGTCAGTGGTGAAGGTGACAGGAGGGAAAGGAGAAAACCAGCACACTGACTAGGCATTATTTTCCACCTAATGTCCACAAGCATAAAGGTGGCTCAGGATAACATTTCTGGCAGAAAAAGTATACAAATACTCAGCTGTTTCTCACTCAAATCTAGGAGTAAAAGACAAGCCTCTGAGCAACAGTAAAAGCTCCTAGTCTAAGCTTCTGATGTTGTAAGGCACATTAATTGTTGCAGCTTTTGATGTCACTAAAGAGCCTTTGTCCAGTCAGACAAACAATTTACAGTTTAGAGCTAAGGTGAAACAAGCAACTTACTCCTTGCACTTATATTATAGGCTTTGCCAAACTTGGTAAGAAAAAGGCATACATTCAGTTCAGATCCTCAATCATTTTCAAACACGTTCAATATCCCTTCTGGTTCAGAAATCCCTTCTAAAAGACATAAACCAGGAAATTCTTAGAGCCCTCATTTCCCTTTCCTCTCTGGATTATTTTGCCTACTTCAAAATATTAGTAAAGCTTTTCTAAATAAGAGTAGACCTTACTGTGATGGCTGAAGTCTGTTTCTCCTTCCATGAGAGGAGCGTCTGACATCACAGTCTGGGAACCAGCTCAGCTCCTTTTCCTGAAAAGAGGCAGGATACATCTTAGCATAGTTGACTTGTCTCTGTATTTCCCATCCTCCACATCTTCCTAGGACCGTGCCTGCTTTCTTCTAAGATTTGATGAGAGAAAGAAAGAGGACTAAAGGGCAAAGGTAACCAAGAGGTCAAGAAGAGACGCTTTCCCTCAGACGCTGCTAACAAGGCACAGCACAGGAGTTTCACACGACTTCAGAAACCCTTGTTCTCCACTGGTGAGCTCCATCCAAGCCCGGGTTCACCGAGGTTACAGGAAAAGAAAAGGTTGTACTTTTGTTGATCAACGCGGCTAAGCAACAAGTCATAAAAACCAACATCACTCTTGTCTTCTGCTGGTTGCAATTAGAGAACTACAAACAGGATCACAGATTCAGGGCCGGCAGAAAACCTTCAGCAGCGTGAGCGTGTACTGCTCCGAGCCACACAGCCCGTGCAGCAACTTCTCATTAGACACACATTCCGCATCCCCAGCCATTGCAGCCTGCGCAGGGCAGGGCAGCCCGCGCCTATGAAGCTGTAATGGCCTTTGGCTTCTCAGGGGTTGTAATCCTCACGTTGTAGTAGTCAATTGAAGAAACAAAGCAAAAGTGTTGTCAGTCCCTGATTAACTTCATGAATATCTGAGTCGTGTTAAAAGGTGCATAACTAAAGCTTTTATAGGCTACTCTACCAGTGGAAGAGATGTAAGAGGAAATGAAGACATAGTAACACAGAGCAGGAACTCACTTTGCCATAGTATTTTCAGGAAAAATACAGGAACCTTATCATGCATTCTGAAAGGTGAAGCTTTTAACCTGTTACAAGTAAACAATCTTTTACTCAAACTACAAGAACTTCTAACTATTCCCCAATCAGATCACAATTACAGACAAACCCACCTAGAGCCAAAGAACAAGTGTCACACTGTCCCATGCAATGTACAAATCCAAAAGATAGGAAAGGGAGTTAAATTTATAATTTTTGTAAGCCTCACACAGCAAACACTGTGGGTCACATCAGTTTTTGTGGCTTCACAGTGAATCATTCAAGATAATTCTTATGCTCCCATGGGAGGAAAGAATAGAGAAAAATAGGCTTTCTTGTTGCTGCTCCATAATGCACCTTCTCCATACACTGTCGTCAATGTCAGCTCCTCTTCTCCTTCCTTGTTCACCATCTAAACCATACCTTAGAATGACAGGAGGGAACAGAGTATGTTTGTCATCCTTCCATTTGAAGTATGTACTCTAATTGCTTATGAGTTTTTAATTTTGAAATTGTTATTCTCAGTTTACAAATACTGTTAGGTTCCATTATGGGGCGGGTGGGTTACTTTTAAATAAACTGTAAGGAATATGACTGTGGAGTAACTGAATTGGTTTTCAGAAGAGGAACCCTGTTGCTAGTCAGTCTGTGCACTGATGATTGTCCAAATCTTAAGTTTTGGGGAACACACTAATTTTCCTTAAATACATTCTTTATCAACTTTTGTTCAATCTTTCATCAAATTAAATGTTTTAGAATAGTCCAGCAGGAATAGTTACAGAGCACTAAACTCAATTTTTTTCTCATTTTAACTCATGGAGTATGTTACTTACTGACTCTGCATCCAAGGAGGAGTAAGAGCATTCTGAGAAAGGAAAATAAAGGGGAAATAAGGGCGTTTGCACCAGTAGAGAGCAAGTCAGTAATAGAATCTTGTCACATTAAGAAGGAAAACCTTAGGAAGGGAACCGCATACAGTTTAAAAAAAAGTTCCTTTGTATTCTTTAGCTTTACTCAGCTCCCATTCCCCAAAATCTCAAATAGCCAACACATTGCAGAATTCACAAATAAGTAATACACATGAGGAGAACATAAAGGGTGAAGCAGCATGCACAACAGGAAGTAATGCATTTACAGAGGGCAAAAGCAGATTAGATATCAAAGAAAAGTTTTTTATTACTTAAAGCAGGACATTACAACAGAACAGTAGTCAAGAAGGGGTCACTGGGTCCTGTCACTGAAAACAGAGAGATTAGATATGAAAGGAATAAGTCACACTAAGAGCATGAACTTGCTAAGAGCATTTTTTCAACCTTAAGTAACGTGGCTGTAAATATACGTGGGGCTCAGAGTAAAGACTATTGAACTGTAACCCTTACACTCTCTGACCTGTTTCAGAGTCCTGGGTAAATCACTTGATCTCACCACACTTGTTTTTTCCAGCTGTGAAACACCAGCAACATCTATTACATAGGGACCTGGGGAACTTTCACATTTACAGACAACTGCAAGACTTTGTAGGAAACAAGTTTGTGTATCTGAACAGTTTATTCCTTACCTCCCATACTCATTTGTCCAACAGTTTATCATACCTCGGGCTACAAACTTCTCCTTGCTATTATCTTCCCATGAAGTTACACTATTTTCCCGTACTATTCTGCAATAGCTGTGGGTTTAAGTGTTAACATGAGAGCAGCTTGACAACTCCAGAAACTAAGAGTATGTCAACGTCCTACTCAACAGATTTGTTTACTATCTTTTTTCAGAAGCCTGTTTACTTGTATAACAATATTTTAATGCATTTTAGCCAACTTAATCCCACAGAGCTAAAAATGATGAGCTGGAAATGTTCTTCCCTACCTTGGGACATACTGGATTGCTTACTGAGTTGTAGCCTACCAGCTGAAGCTCTGCAGCCCTTCTGTGGACAATGCATCTGCCCAGCCCATGAGAACATGAACCAAACTGCACAATTAACTGAACAGCAGTTGACTCCAAAACACATCACAGCAAAATTTTACAGGCTGTAAAACAAACTATTTGATTCTCACATGGAAGGCTCAATTCACAGTTTGCACAGGACAGCTTTTCAGTTTGGTAGGAGAATCACTGAAAAACAAAGCAGGGACCCTCATTTGCCATTTCATTTCCAAAGACTCTTTTCAATGTAAGGGTATTTCTCCTGAGGCACAACGGGACATAGAAAGAAGGCAAATCTGATTTTCATTTAATGCTCTGCTTTAAGAGGAAAATGCAGTTCAAAGAACCTGCTTAAGCCATTGCACTTCTGCAAGGAGTTCATCTGTAAATTAACAATACTATAAAAGAAGCAACAAAATGAGAAAATAATGATAGCCCATGGCTTGAGAGGATCAGCAGATCAGACCAGAAAACAAATACTGAAGAAATTGTAAAACATATTCTGCTTGAGCAGCTGTCTTTTAAACAAAGCTGCAAGTTCTATTTTACTTGCTTGGCAGCTCATGTATAACAGACAAGGAAAACAGCAGTCCCTGACAGAAGAAGAAGTAATGACCATAACAAGGGTTTGATCTAACAGATAAACACAAATGAGGTCACCTCAAAAACTACCACCTGAAACAAATGGACTATCAAAAAGTTGAGAACTCACCGGCTAAAATGCTGCTGCGCTCATTAATTAATTTCCCACCTGACTGTCATTTCTTCTACAAGGTACCATAAAATATAGTCAATATTTAAAGCTGAAAGGACACAAGACACTGCTTTTGGTTTGGGGCAGTCTCCCTCATATTCAGTAGAGGCTGTTTAAATAAAAAAGAAACTGTAAGCACTGCATTTCTCTCACAACTCAGCATGGTCATGGCAAAGTCACTGTGCTTCTCCATACATTCCACTCCATAGATTCCTTCAGCTGCTGCTCTGTTGATTGATTGCAGCAATTCCAAAGTGCCGATTAAGAAACAGGAATAAGCAGTCAGAGCTCAGAATTTCTGACATTTTATCTAGTGGAAACCACTAACACCAGCTACCCCAGTGCAAAATTTCTTACCAAAGAAAGGTCTCAGCTGTATGGCCCCCAAAACACCACAATGCCCTTCCTTAGTACTTCACTGCAAACAGTGCCTAGCAGGAAAAAGCTGGGAACACTATATAATGACTGGGACAAGGGGAAAAAGAAAAAAATATATATTGAGGGGAAAAAAATAAACCAAAAAAAAACAAACACCATGAAAGAAAAAAAAAGGATTTAAGTAACCCAATTCACTTCCATACTGGAATTAGGCTGCCAGAAGCCAAGCAGATGAAACTGAACTAAAGTCACCATACCTTTTATGTTAATGTCCAGAAAATCAAAACTGTGAAAATCATCACTTCCAATAGATTTCTTTAAAAATTAATTCGTCTGAGCACCAACAAGCTCATAAATTCTCCTGTTTTACTGGTTTTACTGTCAGGTCTCCAAAAATCAGCACTTTTCCACTCTATCCTTCACATTTAGTGGGTACCAGATGAGCTCTGCTTTCATAGATCAGGAAAAAGTTTCCTCCAGATTTTTCTCAAGGGAAAATAAAAAATATAAGTGCTTTTGGTTGGAAGCAGTCCTGTTTTCTGCAAGAGATAAGAAAAAATACCAAACACAACTGGCCGATTTGTTCAAATCCAAAAAACATAAGTCAGATCAGAAAACCACAAAACATTATTTTTAGAGATAAATTATTCTAGTATAAAGACATTTGCTATTAAAACATCATGGGTAACATTTGCTCCATCTGATGTCTGCATTTAAAAAAAAGACTTAACTAAATTTTGCTTTTTAATAAAACATCTATTTTGAAACTGGGATGGTTAAAATTCCCTTCTCCTACTGTACAGTCTGTAATAACTAACTACAGCTTCCAAACAGGGACCAAACACCACTATGTTCTATTTATATGCATACAATTTATTTAAAACTAAGGCTGTGGTCTGGTGATGTCAGGCAGTCCAATGTTCTTGCTGTCACTCAAGGTGAGGAAAGAAAATGCAATCCATTCTGGCAACAGCTGCTGCTGTATTAGAATGGAAACCTGCAGTGTCAACTGCTCTGAGATGACCCCACAATCAGAATCGAAGCCTGCACCACCACAAACCTCACTCTCCTGCCCTCCCCAAACCAACCATTTCACATGGGCATCCAGTTTTTATCAACAGATCTATGGCATGTACAAATAGAAGATTTGGAAATGTACTTTCTTCCAATATAGAGTGTAGTAATTTCAGAGTGAGTGCATGGATTTGTCATGATCGCTGTGTATACCAAATCCAGCAGAATGCTTTTGCAGAGTACTGGGCAGGTGTTCTATTAATGTCTGCTGCAGTAAAACATCTGAATCCACACATAGGAAAAGTGTATTTAATGTTCATGTTTACATAAAGCACTTATCAAGAACAGAGCAGAAAACAATGCTTAGAGACCATCTTTGAATGCTTTCAGTAGCAGGTCAGCTGCCAGCCCAGGAGACAAGACTCCACTAAGAACTTTTTCTTCCAGAAGTGGGATCTTATCCTTGACTGCCACGTGACTCCGGAAATGCTCCAGCATGTTTTCTTGGATGAGGTTCCACATCCACACCTTCTGCTGTTTCCGTCGTTTGGCAACCAGCTCGCCACTTGCGAGCATGAGGTCACGGAACTCCGTCATTTTATCCCACATATCCGAGATCCCTTCCCCGGTTTTGGCAGAGATGCGCATTACCTGTTGGGTGCAGAGGGATTGTTAAAGCCAAGTTAGCTGCTGGCCTTGAGGCTTCAGTTACTGGATCAGGTAGATTGCATGGAAATTCAGAAATGCGTGAGGGAAGCTTCTTTCAATACTCACTTCATGAGGCTCTAAGCATTGCTGTGCCTTCCCCTCAAATCCCCCAAAAAAACTTGGAATTCTACTAACTAAAAGTAGACCCTGAGATCCACAGTATTTGGGATATTTGTCCAGCTGCTCGTTATGAGAATCATATTTAGTAAGTCCTTCACCTGAAAAATACATTATTGCTCTGTTACTTAAATGTAGAGTTAAGTGCATATTCTGGTAGCTACTCTTTTGCACTTAAAATATGCCAGGAACAAAGTATTTTGACTATTTTTTTTTTGCCTTTGCTTTCCAGACTAGAAATTAATTTTGCCAACAATATTCAGACATTCAGCACAGTCTTTCAAATTGAACAGCCTGGTTTTTCTAAAAAACCTTCTCTCCTTTTCCACACTTACAAAAGAAAGGCTAATCCTCAGTCAGCCCTGCTGATTTAAACTCAGCTTAATGGGTCAATTTCAATACCAGGGTAGAGCAAACCTCCTTTATAGAC
Source organism: Callaeas wilsoni (assembly GCA_013398955.1). Lineage (NCBI taxonomy): Eukaryota > Metazoa > Chordata > Aves > Passeriformes > Callaeidae > Callaeas > Callaeas wilsoni. The sequence goes on from VWPU01019149.1 coordinate 120,249, forward strand.
AGAAGTTTATTTACAAAGGAAGTGGGAGTGTCTGTGTGTGCATGCTTATTCTATATACACGTATAACAAATTAGTACTGAATCTTCTCCTTAAAAATCCACCAAAACCTTTTAGTAGATAAAAATACAGCATTAAAACTGAAGACCCACAGAATGAGAATTACAATTATCTAGGCATTTGCATTACGCGAGAAACAAAAAAATATTAAAGCAATAAAGGAAACACGTGAACTAGTGAAAGAACAAAGATAATCACAGGCTTCAGAGTTGTAAGGGAGGGAGAAGCAGATTAAGGGACATTTTTAGATATACATAGTTTACAAAATCAAGAAAAGTTTGTACCACTCCTGATGTGAGTAATAGCTCTGCTAGTGCAGAGATTGTAGCTCAGGGCAGAAGTCCTGGGGAGGAGGACTGGCTTTGCAGTCTTTCATGTGGCACACCTTGAGATCAGAGGTGAAGCCCAGACAGCAGCAATCACCTCTCCAGCACACTGTGAGACTGCAATTTTTATAAAAGAGCCCAGGGAGACTAGGACAGCTAGACGAGAAGATTCCAATCTTAACTCATTAAGCACTTTTTCTGGGAAGAAAAAATACAAAAAAACCCAAACACAACCAAACCAGACCCAGAGAGCCCCACAAAACACAGTGAAGTGCACAAACCTTTGGCCTCCAAACCTTGGAACGCTTGCGAAGCAGCTTCATAGCACTGATGTACTCAGCCTGGATTCTCCTGGCAGGCACAACTAAATCCCCATCAGCCTTATTGATAGCAACCAGATCTGCCATCTCAATGATGCCCCGTTTGATGCCCTAAATGCAACAGGGACAGAAATCAGGAGCACCCAGAGGGGCTGTGACATGCTGATTCATCACAAAAAGCAGGTCAAAATGCTTTGTTAGTTTCTAGGTTTCTCCCCAAAAATATATATAACTAGTAAACATGTCAAGGTTAAGCCACAGAGTATCAAAAGTTTACATCCTAATACTTTCAAAACCAAAAGAAAGGGGAGCTTAACTGTGCAATAAGTACATGACACTGAAAATACTTTATAATAACAGTACAATGGACAAAACACTATTGATATGGACTTCCTGCACAGATACTACATGCTGAATTTAAGTTTCTCTTTCTAGTCCCGGGCAGTAATCAATTAAGAGAAACTGAAAAATACCTGTAATTCATCTCCACCTGCAGGTGGTAGCAGTAATATAAACATATCAACCATATCAGCCACAGCAAATTCCGACTGGCCCACACCTAAAAAATTAAGTTGAGAGTTTACTACATCTTACCATCTACTACAAACTTTCAGTCACGTTAATGACAGCAATTATTACAGATCCCAGCATTGTCGCATGAACAAATCCCACTAACAAAACAAACACAACAGGAAACACAACAGTTCTGTAAAAGAGATACAGGAGTAGAAAACAGATAGAATGAGCATTCATGTTCAATCAGTGACCATGTAGGAAAACATGGGCAAAATCAAGGCAGAAAATATGCAATTATTAGCACACCTTATTTTCATTTCACAACAGGACAATTAAAGCAAACCCTAAGCACATACCTACTGTTTCCACGAGAACAACATCGTAGCCTCCTCCTTCACAGAGCAGAATGGCTTCATTTGTGGTCCTTGTGACACCTCCCAGTGTCCCACTGGTTGGAGATGGCCTGATGTATGCATTCATGTCTCTTGACAACTCAGTCATCCGTGTTTTATCACCCAGTAGGGAACCTTAAATGTTTAATGTTAAATAATTTCAAAAGTGTGACACAGCCAAACTTCCCCCCGCCCCACCAATAAATGAGTGAGAAAAGACAGATCTCTTGGGCAAAGTCAGTCAAATTAATATCCCAGTAATATTTGCTCAAGACTTAGCTGAGAACTAGGAATCTACTGCCTGGTTCTTCCACTTCTCAGAAGCTGGAAATGCCTGATAAACAGACCTTACTGCTACTAAATGTGAAGAATTTGTGCTAGGTCAGAACAAATTCTAAAATTCCTGAATGGCTTTTTGATGCCTACATATATCAGGCCACAGCTTAATCTTGTCCCTGTCCAAAGGGACAAATCTCTGCATTATGATTCTGACATGCCTTGATGCTGGATTTTTTTTTTTAAGAGAGCTGACACGTGTCCCTGCCTTCCTTCTACTCAAACAAACTGCAAATCAGATTCAGTGAGATCTACGCACTCGATGCACACTCCAAAAGATGAGGGATGCTCAAATCTTCCAACTGGTGGAGTCTTGCTGTCACATTTTGCTGTTCTACTGATGCATCCTGAAGGCACGCATTCAAGAGCACAGTCTGTCTTAGCTCCACGTCATTGCAATGCTCTAGTTATTTCTTTGTAAATAGTTACACACCTCTAACAGCACAGAAGCTGGAAAAATTAATGATGCTGCCTGGCAGCTGCCTGTTATAAAAAGATCAAAACCAAGATTGTATTATTTGTATCAGAGATGCCACGAATCAGGCATGGTCATCTTGTAATTTCCCTACAATTTTTTATTAGAGAGTTACAGATTACAGCCTGTAATCAGTAATCCTGCTCAACTTCAAAAGAAATTCAAATCTAGAAAAAAAAATTGTAAGGCAACATTTGAACACTGGAAAAGAGGAAATCTGAAAGAATTACAACACTGATACCTATTTCCCAATTTCATATTGCACAGGAAAAAAATATGAAAACTTGATTTATTGTTTATATTTTACTGTTTTAGGCCCCAAATTTTCCTCCACTTGGCCTAAAGAGCTATCTCTATAGTTGACAAGGTATTAGAAACCTGACTCAAACTTTAATTCACACTCACCACCACTTGTACTAGAGGAAGGGTCTACAGCCAACACAGACACTTTGTGTTTTCTTTCTGTAAGCATTTTCCCAAAACATTCTATGAAGGTTGATTTTCCAGCACCAGGAGGACCAGACAACCCTAAATCATCATATTAGGAAGAAAAAAACATTTTGTTAGTCAAACAAATAATGAACACCATCAACACCTAAGTTGATAACAATTCATACTTTAACACAGCATCACAATAAAAGCAAACAAAAGCTATGGCAAAACTACAAAATAGGAGTTCGGCAACACAGCAGCTACTTCACTTCACCACCCCTCATCCTACCCACACCAATATAATGTTGGGTTTACCCACATTTTCTCCCCTCCAAATAAAATTACTTATACTGTATGACTTATCCTTCAGAACTTTCAAGATGTTACATACTAGAACTGGATTTTTCAGATTTACTATGAAAGAAATACCCTAAAAGCAAAAGCAAGCCCTTATCTTGAAGAGCTGTTCTTCCAAAAAAAAAAAAGAGGCCATTTATTTGCATGTCAAAGCTCACAAACTAAGATTAGCACCAAACCTTTCTCACTCCCATGCCCCAGTTCTTGTTCTTACTACCTTTGTACAGACACGAGAAATGACAGCTGGGCATGACACATGTTAGCAGCCCATCTCTTTGTAAGGGAAAAATATTTTACAACTTCCAAGAGAAGCAGGTTCAAGACTCCTTCAGCTGAAAAGCAGGCTGCTTTAAAGGAGGGCCATAAAACAGGAAGGTACATGTTTCTCCTTCTGTAGACTGAAAAAGGGATTTGGGAAGTATTCAAGAAAACACCTGCTTCGGGAAAAGACCAGATCTGCTTGACTACGTCTTTCCCTAAGCGTAGCTAACATCTGCATCAATCTTCAAAATCCCTAATGCTTCAGCTTATAATTGTTACAAAAAACACTGCAAGTAACACACTCCCAAGAAGCAATGGTAATTTCGAAAGCATTTTCAAAAGCATTTTTCATCTCAATCCATAATTCCACTGGACAACAGAAGTAATCTAGATTGGTTATAAACCACAAAAAAAGAACAATCCAAGACTACAGACCACAAACAGCAGCAATAATAAAAGGTGAGGACTGTAATTACATGTAAGCAATTACTATACAAGACATAAAAGGACTAACCCACTCTAAAGGCAAGTGGCTTTCCTTGATTTAACTTTTCTTGTTCCCTGTGGTAGGATAATACCTTCTGAAGGAGCACCTGGGCTACTTTCTTCTTCCTACTCTGAGTTGATTCTACAAGTGTAATGGCTTCGGCTAAACAGGCTCTCTGGCCCTGGATTAGTCCATGGTAAAGTCTGTCTATGAGTCTCTGCTCCCGGTCAGAAAGTCCTTCTACTTCCTGCTCAGGGGCTGCCTGCTGGCACAGCTCTCTCCTCAAACCATTTGATGAACAAATCCATTTTGTATGACAGGGGCGCGCTGGCCCAAGGGAGTCAATGCCCAGGAAACCTGCTCTGGAAGTGAAGCGAAAGTTCGTGAAGTAAGTTCTTCTGGAGAAGTAACAATGAGGGAATCTCAGCAGCAAAGAGGGGATCTTCATCTTGTATGGAATGAAAAAGTACCAGAGCTGTCAGTTCACTTCTGTTTGCAGACATCCTAAAGAGAAGGAAAAACATTTTTACTTTCTTCAAAGTACTCGTGAGGACTCAAATTAAATTTACGTACACAGTGATCATCAGCTTGTATTTTATCTGTACCCGCTGCCTTGAATAAAAAACTGATCGTTCCCTTTTCCTGTCAAACAGACACAATAAAAACAAGCTATAGAATCGAAAGCACAGCATCTCTTTATTATCACGCCTCATAAATGAAAATATTATTTTTATAGATAGGCCGGTTTAATAAAGTACTTTTAAATAAGCCTCTAATAGCACACGCAGCACACTACAAATCCAGGGACAATCAATCCTTATGCTTACAGATATAGCGGTATATTCTAGTTTGACGGCTGCGGGGCTATTTTGAACAATCATTCGGGATGAGGGCATGTTTGCACCTATTTCCATGAGAAAGACGAAAAGAAAGGGGGTGGTGGTGAATTCAGACACAAGAACATTCATAAATCAGCTGGAGGAGCTGAAACCTCCCCGAGGCGCCCGGGCGGCCCCGGCCGCGCTCCCGCCCCGCCGCCTCAGCCCACGGCGGCCGCTGAGGGGACGAGGG